>CAKAKR010062081.1:73364-142260 GCA_916700685.1 Adelosebastes latens | reverse complement strand
GTAGCTAATACAGCAGATGTTCACATTTTTAATCAGAGCTGCAGAGAGTTGTTTGATTTGGACTGTGGTGGAATATAACTAACTAATTTTACTTAAAGGGGACATATCAAGAAAAACATACTTTTTCAGTGCTTGTGCACATACATTTGGGTATCTGGACAGGCAGTTATTTTACACCGCTTGTAGCTATAGCTGCAAAAAGTAATGCACTGTAATTCATATACAGTATAACCCACAAAATCAATCCGTAGGTAAGCCACGTAATCGTGAACCAGGAAGTATAAAGAGCGACAAACGGCACGTAGGAAGGAGGTAGTGGTGGATGTGTGGGTAAAAAAACATCGGACTTTCACCAGGGGAGACCAGCGTTCGTACCCGGTGTGAAACCAGAAGTCAACGTTGGTTTATTTGTAGCGTAATTTACGTATTTAAGTTATACCACTTCAATATTTATCTTAACCCAAACCATGATCTTTCCCTAAATCTAACTAAGTACTTTCCTGTGAAGACTGAAGTTTATTTTGAAAAGACTGTATGCATGTAACGAGCAAATATTGACACGTGTTGCTGGACATTCGTCGGAAAAACGCACAGAAAATAAGGAATAACTTTTTGTAGGACATCATACCAACCGTTGTATGAGGATACATTGATCTGGAGTGCCTACCAACCCACAAACTGTGAAATAAGACAAACCAGTCAGTTTTTTGTGGGCTGTCTAGATCAGAAAACATGTGATTCAACAAGCCATGCAGATTTGGCTCCAGCTTTCTATGTCACATGCACCTTTGCAAAAAAGTGCGTCATATTTGTCTCACAATCCAATCAGAGCAGACTGGGCTTTTTCGGGAGGGGGCTTTAAAGAGACAGGCGTTAAAACGGAGTGTTTCAGACAGAGGGTGAATACAGGTATATTCAGACAGACAGTATGAGGAAAATAATGTGTTTTTTTGAACATTAAAGCAGGTAAACATGTTCTAGTAGAAACCCAAAATAAAACCTGAAAATGAGCGTGATATGTCCCCTTTAAGAGACCTTTTCACAGCTTTGACTGCGGTTGTTTATATTTGTTGTTGCTAGAGACAGCTTTAAAGATGGCAGGGCGCAATTTATTCAACAAACCTGTCTGAGGATTCTGTTCAGGTCATGTTTGATAAAAAAAAAATTTTTTTTACTCTCATTCGCTCCTCCTTTCCTCAATGTTGGTTTGTCTTCTCTCTTTTGTTGTTTTTCATCTGTTACACATGTACTTTAATATTATTTCTTTGTCTCTCCATTTCTAATTTGTGCATCAAAACATTATTTTTCAACCCATCTTCCCATTTATTTTTCTTATTCGCAATTGTTGACGCCATCCCTCTATTTGTCTGTCTCTCTCAACCCAATCACATGCAATAATCACACCCATTTCCACATCCTCCCATCAGCGGTGTCACCGCGGCGACCTTGAGCAGCAGGCTGCTGATTGGCTTCCGTGTTGATGATTTGGAGGTCGCGAACCCCCAGCACTTGGAATTAATGGACTTTGTCGCGCGACTACAGGCCGGGGCCCCCAACACATACACGCCCACATGCACAGATGCCACGGGTGGTAATAGACGGTCAACGGGAGTCGCGGCCCTTACAAACCTAATTATGTGAACTAATGGCGGTTGTCAGCCAGGGAATACTCGCTGTGACGCACACGCACATAAACATACAGTCTCAATCACAGCAGCGTGAGGTCAAACCACACATATGCAAAAAAAAACAAATGACAACAATAAGTGCCTATTACAGCACAAATACTCTACACACACACGCAAGAGACTAAATTACCGTATTTACAAGCACAGACTCCAACAATTATTTAATTTCCCCTTTTAGCGTTGAGTACACAAACAATTGTTCTTGTTGAGCTGTATTGCTCCTTGGAGCCTAACAGCGAGTGTGATCTGTGTTTTAAGGGTACTTATTAGAGCCAGCAGTGCTCTCTACGATGTATGTATATATATACTAATTAAACCCCTGTGCTTGTCCTTGTTGACAAATTTTCAGAGCCAATGAAGCCTCCACAATGATGTGGTAAATCTGCACAGGTTTTTTGTGGGCTGGCCTAATTGGAAAAGACCAGAACGACAGGTGTGAACTAGTTTCCTCTGGTGACTTCAATCTTGTGAAAAGTTGGAGCTGTTGATAAATGTCAGAAAGAGAGAGAGAGATAAAAGAAGCACAATAGATTGGGGATTTCTAAAGCTGGAAACTATTTAGCCAGTCTTCTTGTTTTGCGTCAAACAAAACAAGAAGAATGACACCGAGCAAGATGAGAGGATCTGGTTGTTGTGGTGCAGGAGTGAGAGAAGACCAATTACAACTGACCAGCTTGCTAGATTTGTTAGAAGCTAAAATTTACAACCCTCAATGGAACATCTGTGGAGTTAAAACGCCTCTTCTCAAATTGGCAAAATTATTTGTTACAAGTGTAAAATCCCACTCTAGCTAGGAGCATTTTTATCTCTTTCTGTGTCTGTCCCATGGAGGAATCGGATCAAAGTCAACCTAATTTACATGCTGCAAATGCCTGTTTTGGCTATCATTCATTCATTCAGTCATTATCCGTTACCGCTTATCCTATTCAGGGTCGCGGGTGGGCTGGAGCCGATCCCAGCTGACACTGGGCGAAGGCGGGGTACACCCTGGACAGGTCACCAGGCCATCACAGGGCTGACACATAGAGACAGACAATCTTTCACGCTCATATTCACACCTACGGGCACATTAGAGTCAACAATTAATCTGCATGTCTTTGGACTGTGGGAGGAAACCTGATACCCCGGAGAAAACCCACGCTAACACGGGGTTAACATGCAAAATCCATTTTGAATTTCTTTGTTTTGTTTATCCAAGCGTTGGATATCAACTCATATAAAGTAAAAAAAAGCCACAGTGTATTGTCTTACCTGTGCATTTCTTCAGGCTGCCGGGCCGTTTACCGTGCATCCCCAGCTTACAGTTGAAGTTCTCCTCCCAGAATTCAGCGAACCAAACATTTCTTCTGTTGTTGGACAGCGAGCGGCTCCGAAAATACCGGTCAAACGCTGTAAAAAAGACAGACAGGGTATAAGTTTAAAAACCTAGGGTAAAGAGGGGTTTCTATTTTCTTTTTTTGAAACTATACTGAATGCATCTACCTGTCCATAAAGAGGATTAAACCAGAAACATTCTGATTACACAAGTTGTTTTTATCACTGCCAATATCTTGTTTAATGGTGTAATGTGAGGAGGTGCGTCGGGAGTTCATTTCCGCTGAGATCCGCCTGTACTAAAACAATCAGATGTTCATGGAACAATAAAGGCATTTATCATGAAAAGCCTATGGATCTAAAATACGACTGACTATAGTATGACTTTCAAATAATGAAGCTGAGAGCAAACATTTTCGACTGAGCTTCCACAGTCTACGTTGGCCACTTGTCCAATTTAATAAGCAGAGAGGAGGAGAGAAACAGGGAAGAGCATATTTCTCCACTCACAGGAATGGAAATACCTGTCAGAGGCTGGCAGGCGGAGATAAAGAGATGGGCGAAAGAAAAGAGAAATGAGGGAGACAAAAACACGCCTTATACTTGTACTGCTTAGTTCGTACCACAATTAATTGGGAAAACAGCCTTTTTTGTTTTGTTGTCTGCAAGGAAAAAGAAGAAGGCTTCTATCACAATATGGCTTTACGACCCTCATTAACATCATCAGCGGCGTGTTGGGTGCTTGAGTTATTTATTGTTCCTATGGAGCTCAGGTATGCCCCAACAACGCTGCAAAGAAAGCATTTACACTTCACTAATAAAAGTCATTTCCAACACCGCCGGGACTGTAGTTCAGGGCAACGCAGTGCATGTGAAACAAAGCGTGGAGGAGGAGTTGATCACTGGGGACTATCAGACTGACTCGGACAGCCTGTGCCACGCCAGACTCGCTGTAAAAGGTGACAAGAGCCGCCTTGATTAATCTCCTCCGTTGTCAGGGAAATTGGCCTCCGTGTGCACCTGTGTAGCTCAGTTGCTTTGTAGACTGCTGGGAAACAGTGGGTTCACTCCCCTGTGTAGCTCAACAGGTAGCACATCTGGGATCACATGCTTTCTCATCGGGATCACAGATGTGATGCTCATAAAATAATAAAATGTAAGCACTTATGGTAATGCCAGGTTCTGTTTATTCTGCATTGAATGTGAGACAATAAATATGAAGCTGGTGCCAGAAGACGGTAAATTTAGCTTAGCACAAAGACTGGAATCAAGGGTAAACAGCTAGCCTGGCTCTTTATGAAGGTCAGAAACCTACCGACACCTCTTTAGATTACTAAGGAGCACATTACATGTGGTTTGTTTATTTCATACAAAAACCGAGGTGTAAAAACAACAAGTTGGGGATTTACGGGGATTTACGTGGCAGACTATTTCTTCAGTGTGAGTAATGATTTCCTGAGTTTCTCGTTCAGAGTACGTTCCCTTTAGGTTAAAGGCTGAAGGTTATTTTTTTTAAAAACCTTCAGGGAAAGGTTACTTAAAGTTTTGTCTTTACTTTTCGAGAACGTTCCCTGAAGGATCCCTGAAGGTTGTTTTTAAAATAACATTCAATGAACGTTTTTCTTTTTTATAAATCATCTTCAGGGAACCCTGAATGTTCCTTGAACTTGTAATACATGATTTGGTCAACTTTTTCACAGTTTTGGACAGTGGGAATTTCATATATTCTACAGATCTATGAATCATCAGCACATTTTTTGGCCCATTTTGGCTCCAAAGTGTGAATTTCATACCTATAATATCGACCTAAGCTGAAATAACATGGGATTCATTAGGCTACTCTGCAGCTACAATCTCTTCTGCCGAATAATGCCCTTTACATTCAGTAAGGACACTTCAAATCGGACTGTGATAGGAATCAGCACGTACTTCATTTGATCAACTTTGACAGGGTGAGTTTTCGACGCATTTAAAACCCTAATTTTAGAAGTCTTAGTTTAATATAACTGTCTGAAATGCTTGAAAACACATCGAAAAAGAAGACCAAAAACTTTGCCCTTAAGGGAACGTTCCTCTACCCCTTGGTAGCCTGCAGTTGACAGTACCTGTCGAAGTGTCCTTGGGCGAGATACCGAACCCCAAATTGTGTGTGTTAGTGTGCGTGTGAATGTTTATCGCTCCTGATGAGCAGGTGGAACGTTGTATGGTAGCTCCTGCCACAGTGTATGAATGTGTGTGTGGATGGATGAATGATGGTGTTGTAAAACGCTTTGAGGAGGTCGCTAAGACTAGAAAAACACTATATAAATACAGTCCATTTACCATTTAAATGTTACTTAACATTTAACTTAACATTTTAAGCTTCACAAAAGTAGAATATATTGCAAGGTTATTTGATTATATTGCATCCGATTGTCATGCGCGCCTAATAAATTGGTAACTGTGAGTGAGTGTATTCACTCTTTATGCACTATTTTCGCTGGTTCCGTCTGTCTATTCTGAAGACCCCATAGCATGTTCCCTCATGTCGACCAGACAAAGCTGACTTTGATTCATTTAAAACCTCTACATAGGCTCTCTCTCCCTCACTTTCAGTTTATATCTTGTCGCCTTTCTGTCCCTCCAGGAGTCAATTATCTAATAGGGAGCTCTGACAGGGAGCAAATGAGGAGATCCTCCCTGGCCTAATGGCAAAAACTTGTTTTCCTCTGGGATCAAGAGTCAGGGAACACTTTCTGCTTCTGGTCTTTCCCCCCCTGTCCCCTTAATTTGATCTATTAGACTTCCAACACAGACACACACACACACATAACTTCAGCTTCCTTTCATTTGTCACACAGCCAGGTGTGAGGAAAGAGTCTTAGTGCGGATGAAAAGTTTTGGCACCTTTAACAATTCTTTTTAAGAGATCACCCGTTATCTATTGTCAGTGTTGTGTAATGACATGAGGGCATTGCATGTGTCTCCGTTTCCTCCACACACACACTCTTACCATCTACAGATGCTCGCTTGGGAAGAATCGTGATGGCTCCCTCGGCCACTCTCTCCTGGCCAATCACAGGTGAGATTTTGGACCCCCAGCTGTCTGAACCCACCCACAGGAACTGACCCGTCTGGTTGTTCTTTCTAGCTGCATCCAGAACTCGTCTGTTTGAGAAGAGAGCAGAGAATTAAAGTGATTATGTAAGTTAGAAAGTAACAACAAAAAGTGCTCTGGCTTGAGACTGTTTGGTCATTATTGCTTTTAAAGGGACTCTTTGTATGAATCATAATCGCTTGTTAACAGCGACGCCAGGCCGTTAAGTCAATGAAAGTCAGCGTTGGGCTCGCGCTTGCTCGCTCTAATAGACATGAACGAGCATCGGTCAAAACAGTGAGGCGACACACGTCAGCTAAAATCACAATATCACTCTATATTTCACCTGCTTGGCAGTAATGTTAGCTGACCAGATGAAGGTCTCTCCATGAATCACTGCTGATCCTAGTGTTGGCTTTTCCTGCTTCAGCCTCCCGACCGCGGTGGGAGGGAGACACCGGCACCCGGTTGGAGACGATAACGTTTCTCGCTGCGGAGCCCCGTCACTTCACAAGACACGGGAAACCTCTGTTGGTCTGGAGGAGCTGCAGCAGTTATTTCTGCACAAACGTCCACTGTACATTCACTAGATATTCTCAGAGCTAAACTAACTCTTCTGCAGTGTGTAGTGTGCGCGCATGAACGTGAGGCGGAGCGAGAACGAGAGGCGGAGCGAGAACGAGCGCGGTGTGTGACTGAAGGCAAGAGGCGCAGAGGAGCAGAGTACAGCAGAGACTACGGCCCTGGAGACCAAAGCTACGGTCTTCCCCGCGTACTACGACTGCGGCCAACACTGTTTTGCAAGACGGGCTTCACTAGATAGAACTTTGGTGCTTCCGTGTAGTTTGTGTTGGAGTCTTGTATGAACAGCGTAGCCACACGCGAGCGCGCATATGCGAGCGCGCATGGGACACCGACCCGGGTGATTTATACGTGTAAGAAGTTACAAACAGTCCCTTTAACTGTAAGTGGCATGAGGGTATTATTATTGAATAAGCCGAAAAAGTCAGCAGAATGTGTCACTAAACCGTATGTAAAAGTGAAGGCGGCAGAAAAATGATGAGCAGTGGCAGCGGGGGCCGCTTGTTTAAGTGCGTGGCACGTACCGTATGTCGTCCTCATTAGCGAACATGATGACGGCCCTGGCATTGGAGGTCTCCAGCAGGCGTCTGATGATCTTGTCAAACTCCCCCGTCCTTGGCTCCCTGGGGATCTTCAAGGACTGGGCGATACACACACCACCTGGGACAGAGAGAGAGAGAGAGAGAGAGTGAGAGAGAGGGACATTGCTTCATTTTGTATTCATCACTCATATTTTCACTACCTAGATTGGGCCTATACCCAGTTTATTAAGCTATGTTCTAAACGTGGCTATAACCACTTCCTCTGGTACATGGAAGTGATGTGGTTTTACACTTCCAGCTGCATCAGCATTTTGATCATAACTTGATGTTTAGTCGAACAGCAATCTCGGAATCCATCGGCTATTGTTCTGACGACGATTAACCCTGTGGGGGTATTTCTAGGGTTCCAGAGGATATCCGGGCCAAGACTTCCTTTGCAGTGCTCTGCTCATTGTTTACAGTCCAATTAGCAACTTGAGATGCAGACTGGAGTTTGCAAGCTAATTTTAAACCAATAAAAAGCTAAATCATCTTCAGACGATAGCCGGTGGGTTCCCAGATTGCATTTCGGCCAATGCGTTCCGCCTCCTTTGCTCTCCACACGGACTGTTTACCTGCATTCAACCAAAGCCTGCTCGAACGTGATTGGTCAATACTACTCTACTCGGACTACAAACGGAAACCAGAACGATACCAAAATCTTGCCTCATTACCTACAGATTCTGAACTCATATTATGCAGATATCTGTTTATAGAGATTAGTCTAGCAGCAAGAAAATCCAAACCACAGGATGTATTGTTACCGGCCAAGTGATTTTGGGGAACGCCAAAACACCACAGCAACAAGCAATAAGACAAGCATTGAGGATCACAGATTGCCATATTAAACATTCATGCCAAAAGAGATTATGAAACAAAGAGTCTGAGAGTCGGGTGTGATGAGACAAAGTATGGAGGATGTAGAGGAAAAACAAGGTAGAACACTGGAGCGGGGAAATAAAAGAAAGAAAAGGTTGGGAGAGAAGGGAGCAGGGATGATGGACACGGAGGAAGAAAACAAATTGTAGGAAAGGAAGGAAGAGAAAGAGAGGAAGAGGGAGGAGGAGGAGGAGGAGATGAATAGTCTGGAAGAGGCGAAGAGTTTGAGATATAGCAATTGAGGACAGGATGGAAGGGAATGAAGAGAAAGTTAGATAATACGCCGAAAGGTGAAGTTGAAATTACAGTGAAAGTAAGAGGTGTTGATCGCAACAGGAAAAGAACAAGACAGAAAGATGAATGGGGCGACATTATGATTCAAAGCCACGTCACTGAGCACTGTGTGTGAGTGCCAGGAAACATCCTCTCTGTACCCACTTCACACGCACACTTCATTTCCTATTGTGGAGGACGACAAGAATAGCAGTCGCAGCAATATTAGCTATTACACTCACAATGTGTGATAATGAGGGAGGTATTTGTTGACCTTGTTCTTTTCCCTCGCTCTCTGCCTCGCTCACACACACTCAAATAGTTCCTGTTCAACCCTGGAAATACAGGGGGGGAGAACAGATTTTTTTTGAATGACTCTCACACACACTGTCTATTCTTCTCTCATACACACAAACACACACAGATAATCCAACATCCCATACTGCTTTGCACTAATCCAGACTCTATATTTAAGCACCGTTCTGTTAATTAGCTCTGCTTCATTACATCATTAGCCCAGCTCAAGGTGTAAAGGTGTGTGTGAGGATTATGTTATTGTTACACATTTTGCTTTATCCTTGCGGACAATAAGATTTGAGTGCATCCATATCTTTTTGTGTGTTAAATTTGATCATTTGTCTCTGTCTGTGTGTGTGTGTGTGTGTGTGTGTGTGAGAGTGAATGATGTCTCCTCTCCTCCCTGCCTGTTCCAGCCCATTTATTGAACATCTGTACAGTCTGTCGCTTTCACTATATCACTCCCCTTAATCACACACACATACTGTACATTCATACCCATGCAGATGCACACACACACCAGCGTGCATGACTGGCAAAACAAATACTCATTAGCCTCGAATTAAAAGTCTCTCAAGGATAATCAGAGTGACAAAATCTGCACCCCCATCTACACAATACAGACTTGGAAGTTGGAAGTTGTATACGTACACACAGATTATCAAATTCTGAGGAAACAAGGCATGCAGTGTACACACACACACACACACACACAAGTGCTGATGTTTGCATTCTCTCCACCACTGTCCTTGGACCAGTATAAAAGTGATTAAATCATTCTTTGTTTTATAGCCTCGCTCCCATCATCAATAACTGTCCCAATGGAGAACACACTTCACAGATAAAGACAATATTGAATTATATCTGTGCGTCTGTGTGTAGGTGTTTACACACTCACAGACACACCTGACCGTCAGTGTCGCAGCCAAATTCACTGCTAACCCAAAAAAAAAAACTACTTTGATGGTGCCAAAACAGCAGCTCGTTAAAAGCGAGCGTCGGTTATTAGTGCGCACTTTCGCCGCTCCGTTGAAAGGAAAAAGCTGCGAGGTTGGGTCAGGAGAAACATCTTTTTCTCTTCTATTTTTTTTTTTCAAATCACTCACCGAACGTCTAGTTGAAAGCAAAAAAGTTGTTAAATAAAAAGGGGGCTTTGGAAGAGAGATTTAACATCAAAACCCTCGAACATCACAACACTCCAGGCGGAGGATTGGCTTCACGCCGCAAACTAGAAATGGAAAGAAAAAGAGAGACGGATGACAAAAGGCTAGTAAACAATAATACCGAAAGCTATTTTTAAAGGCCAGTGCTTTTGTGTTGCCTGTTGAGGCTGAGTGGAGAGCTCCTCGTACGAGAAGAAATGTCTTGGTCAGATGTGTAAAAAGTGTTTCAGGGAGCTACGAACGCTGGTATTGATTTCAGTGGTTAAAAAGGTCTGGGTTAAAAACCTACACCTCAGGTACCTGACGTGGTGTGAAAGCTTTCTGTAACCCACATCTGATGGGCAGAAACAGCTGCTGATGACATCACATACTTATCATCATGTGAATAAATGGAACAGTAAATGCAGGATTTTGCAGCAAGCATGTCAATAATGTCACTCGTAAGAATGTCACAATACCAGAAATTTGGTAGTCGATACCAATACCAGTGAAATTCCACGATTCCTGATACCCAATTTTTTTGTTTTTATACCACGGAAAAAAAGAAAAACAAAAGAATAAATCCCATGTACCTCAATATACACTCCTTTAGTACCTTTTGCATACTGTTTTTTTCCTCCTGAATTAATTATTAATCCCTGATGATCCACCTTAAGTTTCTCGCCAAAAACCACATTTAACAAGATTACATTTGAATGCATCAAGATAACGTTATAATTTACCTTCGCCCGATGATCATTTTTTACTGAATAGAGCTTGAACGCATCATAATGTACTAGGGCTGTCCCGAATAAAATTTTTTGGGCTTTGAAACTTCGGTGAGAAATATTCGAAAGTATTCAAAGCTTCGCTTCGCAGCGCAGCAAAGCCGACATGTTTTTCTGTCTTTCTCCATCTCCCCTGTTTCAGTGCCGGAAGATTGCTGCTGCACTGAATATGAATAATAAAACATTTTGTTGGATTATTCCTTATTTCATGGGGTATTTTGGGATTTATACATTATCATTACATACTTATCTATCAAAAATAAATAGAAACAAAGCATTCGAATACTGATTTGGAGGTCTATTGCCATGGAAATGGTCGAAGCTTCGAAGCATTCAGGTCAGCCCTATAATGTGCCTCAATGCAACCTCCGTACGTTAGCTCTGTTGTTTAGCCAAGCAGGACTGGCTGCTAACAGCTAACGTTACTAGCTCTCCTCCTGCCGTTTTCAACACAATTGTTGCTCACCATGTAGCATTATCAGGGACATTTTCTAACGTCCCTGGGTTGACGGGATAACTTTAATCTCAAGCCCTGATCCCTGGTACCTGTGGTAGTGTAGAAAACAAATACTGTCACGCTTTCAGAATTTTGGCATCGACTTAGTACCGAAGTATCGGTTCTTGTGACATCCCTAGTCCCTGATTTTCAGATACTGTTTAAATGAGTCGCTAGATTTAGAGATGTCAGAGTGAAAAGCTGTTGAATCATTTCCCACCATCATCTGCACCATCACTTATTATGGACAGAACCGTTTTCACATCTCCCAGACCCCCAAAAACACAATCTGCAGCCTCAGAATTTGGCTGACTGTGTACCAACTGGATAATTGTTTAGAGGCATCATATCACCTATCACACGCCCGGCATACTAATGTGAGACCAGTTAGAAATTCTCTTCACAAATAAAAGAATGGTCCCAGCTGTATTGGATCACGGTAGTAGCCAGTTTATTACGCAATTCAGCAATTGTTGCGCGATCATGTACAACGGGCTAATTGAATTATGGGCTCTACGTCGGCAGAGCAGCAACACACCGAGCGCTCGGTTTATCTCTAATAACCTGATTATTGAGGCTTCAATGTGGAATGGAACGCGACTGAATCCTAATTCCTTGTGTCTGTTTATGTGTACATCTGTGTGTGTGTGTGGGTGTGTGTGAGTGCGCATTTGCAACTGTCTGTCCCCAGCTGCTAAAAAAAGACGCAGGGTGCAAGTAGTGATGATAAATTCGATGTTAAGTGCATCCAGCGCTCCCCCCGAACGAAACCCTTATAGTCTGTAATTAACTCCATTCTGTTTAGAGATTAAATTCAATCTGTTTCAGGACTGGAAACGCCGCTGTCTCAACGTTTAATTAACAGTCTGCTTCCCTCGCACACTCTCCTCTCTCTCTCTCTCTACATCATTTCATCTATTAACCCACAGAGACATGAATGGTGGGTGCTGCTACGTAGTATGAATTGTCAAACTTTTCAGGGAGTAGGCTACATCTCCTATTCCTGGGAATTCAATTTTACAATATCAAAGAAGTGAACAATTGATGGTGCCAAACTTTCTCAGTCAAAAAAATGAAAAACTCAAATCTTCTTGGAAATTTAAGAAACTTAGAGAAATACATGCAACAACTTGTACTTCACTCATTCATTTCCTGGACGAGATAAGAGTGGTGCAGGGATGACGTATTTTTGTGGGCCAACCTGGAAGTTAGGATCGCCATGGGTTCCCACGACGAAAAGCCAATTATTGGATCATTGCAGGAAATAAGCTTTTATACTACACACGTTTTGTTCAGCAAGATAATCTTCACAAATTAACACAATTTTTATGATTTTTGAAGTGTGAATGCAATCACCAGAAGTAAAAAGCTAACGTTAGGCTATAAACAAACTACACCATGGTCGCATGAACGTGAGTATATACAACGAGGCTGTACAGTGTATGATTCAACTTTTTCCCATGGTCTAGTGTTAAAAAAAGTTAAAAACAAAAAAAAAATCGCAATAAATCGTAATATCGAATTGCAATACTTGTAAAATCGCAAAAAAACATATTGAATCGGAACAAAAGTATTGTGATAGTATCGAATCGGAAGATGGGTGAATAGCCCTACCAAAAACCCACTGACTTTGAGAAAAGAGAACCGGAAGTGCCACAATGCTAAATAATTTCCGGGTTTTAGGACTCATTCTTGCACCACTCTATTGGCAGATTTTTATCAGCTGCATAATCACCTTCTGCTTCACGGTAATCCCATATGTCATCCGTTCCTCCTACTTCTCCTTTCCATTTTCCTCTAAATCTTCGTTTTGCATCACTCCACACCCTGCTGCACAAACTATCTATTCAACACTGCAGGAGCACCCCACACACTCACTGATACACTCGTGCATCCGATAATGTAGTTATACCGGCAGTGCGGCTTGGACACACACACGCGCAGACATTAATGTGGTTTCCTGCTAAGCAGGATGAGTAATCTGAGTAACTTTAAAGCGAGCTGCCTTTATGCCGCTGGCAATGGAGTGTGTGTGTGTGTGTGTGTGTGTGTGTGTGTGTGTGTGTGTGTGTGTGTGTTTATGTGCCCGTATGCATATTTTTATGTTAGATGTGAGTGTTGAATAAAATGAAAAGAAGGTTGTGAAATCAAAGTCCCTGAAGATTATTCCATTAAGATATAACTGTGTCGCCAACCTTACTGTCTTTCTCTAAAGTATGTGTGTCTCAAACATACACACACACACACACCTTGTCAATTGCTACTATTAGCACAACATTCAATATGCTTGGATCAAAAATGAGGTTCTGTGTGCCCACACAAGAGGAAATTAATTTCTTCCTTCAGCTTTGTGAACATTTCTTTGATAAAAAAAAACCGCCCACTTGCAGTCATCCCCATAGAAATACCAGCCAGTGAAGTGTTACTATTGGAGACTTCTCACACAAACATACAGCAAACACATGCACTCACTGATTTCGACACTTTCTTTCTCTCCAAACCTCATTAGCACTGCTTTAAAATTAAAAGTTGCCCTCTGCCTCTCTATGCTTTGTTCATGGCTCGGGGGCGCTGCAGCTTGGGCCTTTGAAGTCACTGATTTATATGTGTGTGTGAATGTGTGTGTGTGGCTTCTAATGCTTGTGTGAATTTGTCTGTGCTCAACGATGAGCGTTTTTGTGTGCACTCCAGTAACTATGTGCACAACACACACGCTGGCTTTTTCCCCCCTCCTTTTGCTCGGGTTCGGATGATGTGGTGCGGTAAATATTGTGTTCTGCAGTTTTTCGCTACCAAGTGAAACTCCACCTCGGGCTCGCTAATGAATCATTGACAACACCCACGGAAACGCTGTCCCAGGAAATTTACATCCTCCCATTAAAATATGCCTTGAAGGACAGAGGCCTCAGAGCCTCAAATGGGCTTGGAAATTTAAGACGGTCCTAACCCGAACCCGAAAAAGCTGCTGCTCAGACCTGAACACAAGCCTGAGGGGGAAATTTGTGAGCCCATAATGGACTTAAGCTTGAAATTGCTTATAATTTGCTGATAATGAAACACCGATAAAGGCGATGAGGGGGGGAAATGGGCAAAGTCGTTTCAGTTTACAGAAAATTGAATGCACTTTTGGTAAATGTTTGTTCGATTAGCGCGGCGTGGACACACACGGAGATAGAATTATGAGCGATGCCTCCGCGGCGCCGTGAGTTATCAGAGTATAAACCGAGGCAGCAGTTTGCATCAGCAAGTGGATATTGCATATTTGCGATGATCTACTGTGCACATAATAAAACGTTTCAAGTGGTGCTCACAGAAAATACAATAATTTGTGGTATCTCTCTAAAAAAGCTAATTCAAATTGTAGCCTCAGTATATGAGAGCAGATTTTAATAATACAGTGATGGCCACTGGAGTTATCCTTCAGTCTGCATCTACTTTGTGTGATTATTATAATTCCAGACATTCCTCCTATCCTGGATTCGGCATTAATACTGCAGTGGTTTATTAACTTCTTTGTTTTATTCCAAAATGTCCCAATTGGGGAACACTTTCAAATCCCGCTATTTAGCATTCAAAAGCAATAAATACACATTTAACAAATTAATTTTAACAAACTATATCGTAGTTGTACTGTAAGCAGATATGAGTGTTTATTAATGCATTTGTCAACAACTGTAACTTCTCCATCTGAGCACCCATAAGTGGAGGCGGGTGTATAAACAGATAATAAATGATAGAAAAACACAGTTGCAAAAGTATAAAATATGTCTTCATTGGAGAAGTTGTGGTTGTTGAAAAATCCTGTATATTAATAAACACTTAAAATTAGGGCTGGGAATCACCAGAGGCCCCACGATATGATCTTATCATATCTAATATAGAGTATGTCATTGCACACTTTGCTATTTTTTATAGTATGTTGTTGTTATTTTATGTTCATATTTTATATTTTCTAAGCTAGTTGTAGTATTCTGGTATATTTATAGTGTATTCTAACATATTCTTTATATTGTGTGTACTATAGATATTATTTCTAGTGTTGATATGTATATTGATTGCATTGTCTGGATAACCTGCTGCTGTAACAAGAATTTCCCAATTTGGGATCAATAAAGTACTTCTATCTATCTATCTATCTATCTGTCTATCTCTCTATCCATCTATCACGATACTTAAGTCACAATACAATCTTATCGCGATTAGAATATATTGCGATAAGATATATTGCAATATGTTGTGATTTATTACCTTTTTTCAACTGCAAATTATGCAGATGTTTGTCAACATCTGTTTAATCTGATAAGATACAGTTTTCACTCTGTTCATCTCAGAGTTTTCATTCACATATCTTGAGGTCAGAGGTCAAGGGACCCCTTTAAAAAATGGCCATGCCAGTTTTTCAGTCAGCATAGGAAAATATGACTATTTATCCTCTCTGTGCAAAGTAGACAGAACGTGATAAATGTCAGTGTAAAAGAAAACATGGAAGTAAATGTGTAGTACACGGCACTCCCATCTTTCACATTAATATTACAGTAGTAACCATAGCAAATAACCCTTATCATCCATCTGCGTTGCACTTGCATTATTGAAAGTAATAGCCACAGCGGCCATTGTAGATGCCGACTTGTACATCTGCATTATTTATCAAATAAGCTATTGTAGACATCCTAAATCATGTATCAGTACTAGATACAGCGTGGTACAGTTATTCCATCCTGTCTTTTTTTATCCATTAGCACAGAGGCTGATGAGAATTGTAATGTCGCTTTGACAGCTAAAAATAGGGCAAAATTTGAATGTCAATATAATCTACCTCTCTGGGATTAAGTTGCAGAGCAGCAGCAGCTCTGCGGAATAATTGAATTAAAAAGCAGGACTTTGACTTTTGCTCCATCTTTATTTTATACATAGAGGACAGGCAGCGCCGCTCTCCAGTATTCAGATATCTAAAAACTGCACCGGGAGAACAGATTGGACCTCGTACAGACATAGACATCTTTCATTATTCCTGTGTGTCTGTGTGTCTGTGTGTGTGTGTGTGTGTGTGTGTGTGTGTGTGTGTGTGTGTGTGTGTGTGTGTGTGTGTGTGTGTGTGTGCGTGTGTGTGTGTGTGTGCAGGAGAGGGAGATGCAAGGACATAGTGAGTCTGAATGACAGGGGGGAGGATTTGGAGGTTTGAGTGGGGAAAGTGAAAGAAGAGGAAGACAAAACACACACAGGGGAGACAGAGAGTGAGTGAGCAAGACAGAGAAAGAGACAGAGACAGAGACAGACAGAAGATCTTGGCCTTTTAACGTCTCACTTTGCCCGCCGTCCCACAGCAAGCGTGTGTGTGTGTGTGTGTGTGTGTGTGTGTGTGTGTGTGTGGGGTTGGCGAGGTGGCAGGTCTATCTTCGCCACAGGAGTCGAGCAGTCTAGCTGAAGTCAGCACTTGCTCAGTTCTGAGGGGAGACATACTACTGGGGACACCTACTGCATGGAGACCTTGTGTGTGTGTGTGTGTGTCTGGTGGATGTGCATGAGAGAACGAAAGAGAACTCGCTTGTACACAAACCAGCCTCTTTGGTTGTCCAACCTTTCTACCATATCAGTGATGCAACTAGTATTGGTTCGTAGTACTCAGACACTGCTTGTGTCTGGGAAAAAAGATATTATACATACAAGTATTTGTACTTAAATCCCAATGCTTGTGTGCAGAGGGAAAGTAGATAAAGCAAGAGTGAATGTTAAAAATAGATGCTAGTACCGGGGTTTCACTATCAAATATCTAAATAAATACATAAATGAAAGTGTAAATATAATCATGACACAATGAAGAATTCATTGAATAACTAGCTTCTACAACAGCCGTATTAATTCATTTTGCCCACCTAGTGGCTATAAAAGGAGCATAAAGGAACTACTCAACATTTCCTCTGAGGTGGACTTAGTTACAGCAAGCTGTAGTGCAGCAATAATCCACATGAGACTCCAGTAACGGCTGCACCTGAACCATTTTGTTAACCATGCAGCACGGATATTTGAGCTATTCCTCGATGGAGCTTTCTTTGCTTTTCTATAACTTGGAAAGAAACAATATAATGTGGTCTGGATGCCCGTCTGTCTTCACCGTCTATTACATGATGAACTGTATAATGAGTGAATTATACTTTCGCAGAAGTACAGAGAGCAGAAATGTTACTCTTACGGCCAGGACGCACTGCCCGCATGAGCGGTGCGGGACGGCTGCCTCGCTGAACTGCTGCGTGTCTCACCCATGTGGTGTCCACATTGGCAACGTCTCTGCTGCTGGGCTGTTGCTGCCAGCTCTTTCTTTCTACATAGAGTTTGCCTTTCATAATGGCCATTTCATTTCATTATAAATGTAATTTATATTTATGTTGGACAGAAAAAGGTTAAGAAGCGTATGGTAATTTGTAAATGATAGTAATAATCCACAATTAAAACCCGGTACTTTATTCGTTCAATAAAAGCCTTGTGATAACAAATGAAGGAATTTTGTGTACAGAAAAAAAACGCCTGATGGCTTTTATTTCGAAATGGAAGCAGGAAGTGTTGATTTAAAAATAAATCTTTACTTTTTTTTTCATGTCTGTGACATATTCTACAGATATCTAGACATTGAAACTGTAGTAATGTTGCTGGTACGATGTCAATATACGGTCAAAAGATCATTTTCACTGTCTGTTGTTGCCGTGAACCGTGCGCGGCTCGCGGTAAAAATAGACAAGACCTCAAATCTCAAGCCGAGCCACATGTGAGCCCCACAGGCAGTGGGGCTGCTCTAACCTGTTAGCATGGGTGCCGAAATAATAAACAACAGGTTCCGCCACGCACTACTGATGTGCCCAGTGTGTCCCGGCTGTCATACCTTATACAAGACAAAAAAAACAACACAAACGCCTCCGACTGACAGCCTTGCCCCTTCGTTTACACACAGATGGACAAACATTTCAGGCCCAGTAGCATTTCAAATTAACAGTTTACTCTCAGTACTGTTGTGAGAGTCGACAAGTGCAACTCAAGATTAGTTCTGCGAGTCCTCAGGCAGGAGGTAAGTCAGTTAATGTCGCCATTGAGTCGCCTGACCTTCTGCCACCTGTCACGCATCGCCAATACTCCCAATCAATCAGATTAATCCCACTGGCTTTCTGCTGGATGGTGGAGGACCGTCGGTGGGACAGATGAGAGGAAATATGTGGAGAGAAGGGAGGGAGGAAATGAAGGTTAAGTGGTAGATGGAAAGAGATAGGAAACATGGGAGGAAAATCAGGGGGGATGAGAATATGGGAAGGAAGAAATGAGGAAAAAGGATGGAAAGATGAAAAGATGTGGAGAATAAGGCGATGTGGGGGGAGGGAGATAAGCAAGGGATGATTGGATGTCAGACCACAGATAAAAAAGCACAAGGTCAACGTTAAGCTCAGAGATCACAAAGAGAGAACATGACCACTTCTCTGTCTGCTACTCCCCCCCCATCTCTCTCTTTCTCTCTCTCCTCTACTCTACTGTTGCTAACATTCTCTCGTTTTCCCTGAGAGAAGAATTTTCTTTCATTTCTCTGGTGTTTTCTCTCCCCTCTCTCTCTCTCTCTCTCTCCTACACACTATCTGACAGTAATCAGACATCCAATTACAGCAGTGCCCTCAGACCAGGGCTATGTGCGTGCATGTGTGTGTGAGTGTGAATATATGTGTTGTAGCATTGCTGTTTTTTGACACACACACACACACACACACACACACACACACCGACACACAGTGACAGAACATCAGATCCCTGCTGATGCCCGTTACTCCCCAAGCTGGGATGCCCTGCTGTCCTCCAGTCCACGTCTTATCTGGGGATGAAGGCTCTCACATGTGGAAACACACACACACACATACACACACACTCATACAGATATAGAGCAAGCATAAAAAAAGATATATTACATGTATGTCTTCAAACAGAAGAAAACATGTACAGATGCAGATAAGAGAAAATACTAGAAATACAGAAGTACGCTCACTCACACACATAAAAGAACGAGCTTACACACTTCAAACACACTTCAAACACACTTACACACACACGCGCTGGGGATGAACAAGGATCTGATATGCTGTTCCATCTCCCCCATGTGTCGCCGTGGCGTCACACTTCCCGACAGTGAAACGGATGAATGAAAAACCAAAAATGTCAGTGAAACTGCTGACCTTTACTGTGACCTTTCTGATGACCTAGCATATCCAGTTTGGAGAAATATAATAATTTGTCTTCCAAATGTTCTTTTTCCACATTCTAAACTGTGGGAATATATACATATTAAGGCTGTCGATGCGATTAATCGCATGATTGTCCATAGTTAATCGCGATTAATCACACATTTTGTATCTGTTCAAAATGCACCTTAAAGGGAGTTTTGTTAAGTATTTAACACTCTTATCAACATGGGAGTGGGCAAATATGCTTGTTTTATGTAACCGTATGTATATATGTATGATTGGAGATCAATTAACAACACAAAACAATGACAAATATTAACCAGAAACCCTCACAGGTACTGCATTTAGCATAAAAAATATGCTCAAATCATAACATGGCAAACTGAAGCCCAACAGGCAACAACAGCTGTCAGTGTGTCAGTGTGCTGACTTGACTATGACTTGCCCCAAACTGCATGTGATTATCATAAAGTGGGCATGTCTGTAAAGGGGAGACTCGTGGGTACCCATAGAACCCATTTTCATTCACGTATTTTGAGGTCAGAGGTCATGGGACCCCTTTGAAAATGGCCATGACAGTTTTTCCTCGCCAAAATTTAGCGTAAGTTTAGAGCGTTTATTTAGCCTCCTTTGCGACGGGCTAGTATGACATGGTTGGTACCGATGGATTCTTTAGGTTTTTAAGTTTCATATGATACATTCAACCGAAACAACCCCAAAAATTGCAAGTTGCATTAATGTGTAAAATAAATTTGTGTCGTTTAAACAAATTTGCATTAATCGTTATCACGTTAACTCTGACAGCCCTAGTTGTTAATGTTTGGCGCTATTCATGGACAAGTTTGGCACATAAACGCATTATTTCAAAGTATGTGTACACATTTTTTTTTCTTGGTCTTGAAGTCTTATGTTTTTGAAATTTGATATATAGCAGTGTCTTGTAATCCCATGTGGGATGGGACAAATGTTTGTCATGACAGGTAAATAAACCAAGTAAATAATGTAATACCCTATAATCTGTTTTTCTCTCCAGCATTGACAGAATAGTGAATGCTGCTAAATATACACGTGTGCTTTTTACATGTGCTGTATACAGTACCTAATGGAGCATGGTATCTGCATCTGTTAAATAACTCCGCGGGCAAAATACTTGATGATTCTAGCAGTCTCTCACAAACACATACACGCCAGGCAGTAACAAACTGTATCCGTCCTCCCCACAATGAGATCCACCAGTCATTCAGCTGGGCTGCAACACAACAAAAGCCAGAAAATTTAATTCCCAGCAGTTGTGTTTGAGTACACACACAAGCGCACACATTTTGTTTAACAGTTTATCAATGTTTATCTCTGCCAAATCAACAGAATCAGTCACCCAGCAGTGCGCAAACAGCCGACTGTGAAATGAAAATTGTGCATCGCAAGTTAATGTAGTCATTCGTAAGTGACAATTACGGCGTTAAACTAAATACACGCTCGCACACACATTAAATATTCAATAGGAACTCCATCGATAAGTCAACATGGCACACGTGCGTCCAAGCAGCCAGTCCATAGAAACTCCAGCCAGTAATTCGTTCCTATTAGAATCTGCCAATGAGCAGAATATATGGGCGACATTATGGTTTTTGAATAGCAATGACCGCGCAGGCTTATTGCTGCCGATAGCATCTGTGTGGGCAAACATGATGTCTGAATGGCAATGAAAAGAAAAAGGCTTGGCTGCCTGTGAATACATTACGGGTTGTGTATATTCCCGTCTGCATACGAGCACGTCTTTGTGTGTGTGCAGTGCAGCAGGCCCTCACACCTGACACTGACAGAGGCTATTGTGTGCTATGCTAATGTTTCACTACAGCTAGATGGGTGGGATGGCAACACTGTGTGGGCTTGACAAATATTGGCAATATCTCCCTCATTCCAAACAAAGATGAAGATATGGATGTGAGGCGGGTGCCGTGCAAACATGTATTTATTGGGTTGTTTTTGGTAAACATTTACCCTGAATTTATCTAATGAGATCGCAGGTATTTTTTGTGCAAGTCCATATAGTGGTGGAGTCAAATTCATGTGCCTTGATGTCATATTTTGTTTGGGTTGTGTATTTTTTTTAGTGATAGAAACCGTCTGGGTCTGAAAAGTGAAGCCAATGTTCAAGTGCCTTAAACTTGCATTCTTTCTAACAGCCAGCAGGGGGCGACTCCTCTGGTTGCAAAAAGAAGTCTGATTGTATAGAAGTCTATGAGAAAATGAGCCAACTTCTCACTTGATTTATTACCTCGGTAAACATTATAAACATGAGTTTATGGTCTCAATCGCTAGTTTCAAGTCTTCTTCGATACAGCATGATGTTCATTTAGTAAATTATGGTCCCATTTAGAGTCAAATAGACCATAAAGCAGGGGATGTTTTAGTGTGTGGCTACCTTGGGATTGACAGGTTGCTACCACGGCGTTGTCCAGTGTGGGAGTTGCCCGTGTTTTCGTCTTAGAAATTTAACCCTTTCACAGAGTGTTTTGAGTTCATGAAAGATAAAGATAGGGTTGACGATGTTGGAAAGCTAGCATAATTTGAAAGTAGCATCGCCTCAGGAGCTCCGTCTAAATCCACTCCCTCCCCTCAGGGCTCCTTCCAAGGCATCGCCCCCCCACAAACATGCACAAGCACCGCCGCATTGTAACTACTTCACAGACAGAGAGCGGAGAGAGGATCTCAACTCAGCAACGCTACCTCATGACAAGTAACCACGGCAGTGCTACTTTTGCCTGAGTTTTCTCTTCTATTCTCCAGTAAACTTGCGGCGGCGACGCTCTTTGAGTTCAGGCTGGTGCACGCCAAGGGTAGAGTATGAGCAGGGAGGCATCTGATTGGTTCTTTCCAAGCGGCCTGCGAGATATTGATTGGTAGAAGTTTTTACAGGATTATAGCAGCTACAGCTGACGGCTCTTTTACAGTCCTTTTTCAGAGCTCATAAGTAATGGATCGCTGTCGGGGTGTAAAGACCATTTCAACCAATATAACAAATAGTATATACTGGATAACATCGTCAACCCTGCCTTTAATTGTAACATTTTGGTCGCCTAAAAATGTCTTATTTAGCGTTTGATTGCTCCACAATCTTGTGTCACTTCTGGTTGCAAAAAACCAAGATGGCGAAAGCCAAAAACCAAGATGGTGATGGCAAAAAATGCCAAGCTCGAGGCTTCAAAACGGCAGTCCACAAAAAAATGCTGACGTCACGGTGACTACGTGCACTTCTTATATACAGTCTATGGTTAGAAAAGCTGTTGGAAAAGTGTAGGTGGTTGTATCTTGAGGATTTTTAACAAAAATAGGATGTTACTATTCTAGGCATATGTTGGCACCCAATGAGCACATATGGTATTGTAGGAATTTTTCCTCACATGAAGGAATATTTCTCTTTAAGTAAATAATTCTCTAGTCACAGATTTTTCATTTGCTCTCCACTTCAATGGTTGGCTGTCCATACCCATAATCCTATACCCTATACTTAATGCAATCCTGTTTACGGTAGATCACCCCCTACCTACTTCCCCTCACCATACTGTGCATGAAACCACATGGTGTCCCTCACAAATCCTCCTAGGGCTAGAGCAACATTGCAAGCATTAAAAAATGTGACTGACATTTACAATCGATATGTCTATTACTATGCTTACCAAAATGAAAATGAAATAGAACAGAGCAAAATGGGTGGGTCGAATCAATACGTTACCAAATTGAATTACATCGAATTGATCCAGTTTTTTCAATGATGTTAACAACATTTTCAAATATCAGCTTCATCAGCAGTCACCTATTCACATTCAACGGGTCTAATCCAATACAGTATGCTGTTTTCTTCACCTGAATGCCTCATTCTTTGGCCAGGTGCTGTGAATGCACTATTGCTTTGGCCAACTCTGCCCCATGCATAGATCCATGCATAGATTTCACCAGATCGATATGTAAGAAGTATTCTTCAGTGTATCGACATGCACTCTTGTTGGCCTGGGCTTCTTCTTCTTCCAGCATCAATGGACACAGCGCTAACTGCCAAAAGCTTAGACGCCAAGAAAAAAAAAAGAAAATCTAAAGCAGTGCTGCGTAGACGTACATGAATCAGAGGGCTCCATTTTTCTTGACGGAGCACGGAGGGGCTTTACGCTGGCGAAGTGACATTTCTGACAGACACACAAAGGTTTCTCTCTCGTCTGCAAGTGTTTGATATTTGGGGTGACATGCCCTGAACTTGACTGCACTTAAGTAGGTGGAGAGGTGCAGCAGGGGTGTGTTAGTGGCGATAATGCAGCAGAGCGATTTCGGTGTTAAGGATTATGGTGATTTGAGCTTGCACCGCGCTGCTCAGATCATGTCTCGAGCACGTGGAATGAAGTGCAGTGAAGGAGAGGAGGTGATGCACATGTCCCAAAAATCTCTTGGTAATGTATTTTTCATTATCCAAAAACCCACTGCCAACTGCACCACAGTCATGTCTACTCATTAGATTACAAAAAACAGTGTCTGTGCTCAAACGCTGCATACAAAAATAGAGCAAGCATTGAGAAATGATGGAATTGTTATTTTTATCTACTTTTTTATTTTACTTGGTTTACTAGGTTGCAAGACAATGAAGCACAGAGGAAAATTTGACGCTTGTGCACTTCTGCAACTAGCTCAATACGAGGTATTGAAATTATTGTAAATGCACCTCAAACATAACAGTACCCAATCATGCAGCAGATTTACAAAGCACTGTAAATTGGTAAAGGCAGTCAATAGAAAAACACACCAACACTACCACAGTCAAGTGTTTTTTTGGCCATGTATAGCAAAGTATCCCCCAAATATGTACTATACAGGATTAATACAGTTAGTGTCAATCAGCAGACATAAACCACTAAGCCCTACTGTGTAGAGATGTCTTAGGTCGGCTCTTTCTCTCACTTTGCTTTCCAACCCTGCGGTGAAAAGCAACACCCTGCCTACCATTCATGCACTTCCTTCTCTTTTCAAATCGATTCTTTGAACTTCCCTCTGTCTTTGTATCTGTCATTTCTGCTTCTTCTCTCCTTTTCATTTTCTTTTTTAAATGGTGGTCAAACAGATCTTTCTCTTTCCAGTGCTCCTCTGATTGTCTCTCTAGCTGTGCTGAATAACTTCTGTTGAGGTTTTCAAATGAAGATTTAAATGTCTGTTGTCTTACTTTATGACATCATGACCTTAAAAAATATTTATTTTTGTTATTGTGGTAATAAAAAAGGAATTTATAGTGCTGTTAGATTGCTGCTACACCACCCTGTTAATACGAGTCAATGCCTCCCTTCGTGTGCGGCAAACGGGAGAGCAAACCGCAGTTTTTGAAAGGCTAAACGCCAACAAATACGGATTAAAGCAGAATATTCCGTTAGATAAAAACATGTGAATGTTGGAAATTATTCTTGCTTCTCCTCCTCGACTCCCAGGGAGGTATCAATAGCATGTTACGTGTCTATCCTCTATCTTTCTTCTTCACCCATCCCTCTATCTTCTCCTCTCATGCAATCGTATCACGCTGCGCATCCACTGACTCACTCATCCCTCCCTCCCCTCCACACGCATCATCCCTCCTTCCCACCGTGCTGCCAAGTGCACATATGTGTCTGCCTATCTATGCTCTGACTTTGTCGGTTTACTCCTTACTCTCAGCAGCAGGCTTTGTTGTGCACCTCATCTCTCTTTTACCCTTCCTCCCATCCCTCCCCCTGTGCACCCAGTGAGCGATATCAGTAGCATGTGGCTTGTCTTTACTCCATCTCAATTACACTTCCCACTACAAAAGGCAACAATGAGTGAGAGAGAGGGAGGCTCGAATAGACACTATCCGGTTGATACATCTAATCATATAGCCTCTATATTGCAGCAGTCAGAGCATGCACCGGAACACATGCTGTTCATTTTGCCAATGCATTCAGCCAACAGTGGCCAAGCTAAACAAGTTATGAATATTGGTTTTCTACGGCAAACACCTGACTAGAAAGACAGATTAACCCCTTTCTATTCCACCCTCTTTTTTATAGAGTGATAGGGGTGGGATACAGGGGGTCTTTAGGAGGAGATAGCAGGTCAACAGTATATATCACATAGAAGTGGTGCACATCATCTGAAAGCTGGGAACCTGAAGATTAATTTGCAGCTCAGCACTGTGTGTCAAGTTGTTCTAGTCATTAATATGAAATAAGAAATTACTAAATTAATTAATAAATTAATTAAAATAAATTGTGAAAGCGTATAAGAGCCTAGAAAATTATGATAGAAGTATATGATGGCCTTTCCCATGCTCTATTATGTCTCAAAGATTGTTGCAGCAATTTTTGGGTTGATACCATTTGTTACAAAGATTTGGTGCTAAATTTAACCAATTTTTACTACACGAGAATTGATAAAAATGATTAATAATCCCTCCAAAATACCACATTGAGACACCAGACCTTGAGGAAGACCATAGAAAAAGCCATGCTGTGACTTTGTATCAAAAACTTTTGGAGATTGCTCCAAGAATTTCATTTTTCGATGATTGGATTGCGAGCACTTCTGTTCTGGAAACTGCTAAGAATTCTTGTCAATCTACCTAGGAAAGCCATCCATCTTCTGAATGCCCTAGGTCTATAGTTTATGGCTGTAAAGTTTCATGAGGCTGTGATTATCCTAGAGGACAACACAGGTCACTTTTATACAGTGAGGTCAAGTTTCAAAAAATGGTCTCACTACAATGAAATGGCTACTTTGGGAACTAAGATCATCACATATTAATACAATTGGGCTCATTGGATCCACAAGAGTCTCATCTTTATAGTGATACCCAATTTAGGCAATTCCAAGACTGTTTAGGGACCCCATTATGCCAAAATATTAAAATACACAATTTTAGTATAGGCAAAAATAACATATTTATACTGCATTCAAAAAACTGCATGTGATTATCATAAAGTGGGCATGTCTGTAAAGGGGAGACTCGTGAGTACCCTTATAACCCATTTTCATTAAAATATCTTGAGGTCAGATGTCAAGGGATCCCTTTGAAAACGGCCATGCCAGTTTTTCCTCGCCACAATTTAGCCTAACTTTGTAGCGTTATTTAGCCTCCTTCCCGACAAGCTAGCATGACATAGTTGGTACCAATGAATTACATAGGTTCAGCCCGCAACAACCTCTGAAAGACAGAATAGCGGCCGGGCCTGCCGGTGGGCCTTTCGAGTTTTAAGGGGTTAACATATAGTCAGATAGATGGAGAGATAGACTGTAAATACTCAGAGTACACTCACACATCTGCACTTTGCTTTCTTGCGTACTGACGTGATGTCATTTGATTGTGTTTAAGTGACTGCTTGGTTGCACTGAATTGTGGAGAAGGGCAACAAGGCCCTTAGAAAAACGGTAGGGAGACAGAGGAGAGTCTATTGGCATTTACTAAGGACTTAATAAGGTGAGTGTGTCACAGACAAACAGGTCAGAAATATACTCTGGGTGAATGAACACACAAGAGACATCCTCTACCCACCACAAACGCCATAAACACAATGGTATTAAACGAAAGGAGAACACACAAAAACATAAACACACATGTACACGCACACTGTCACACTTTCAACCGCAGCCAGTCGAGCATGTTAGCCGAAGAGAAAGGGGTCAGCGGTGATGGTTTTACAGGTCAGTTAAGAGAGCAGTTAAAACAGTATGACTGAACCCTGACTAGACATCATTGAGGGATCACTGAATGGAGTAAAAGGAAAGGAGAGGAGACAAAGCAAAAGAAGAGTCATTATCACCGTTCTCCAGAGATGGATCCAGGACCTCTTTTCATAATTTGAATAATGTTGTCATGGAAATGAACATTCCAATTATGTGGTTGTAAAACTTACTCCATCTTTTTGAGGATATATTGAGTCAATATTTATATAAAAAAAAAGGCTCTACCAGCTGGTGGTTCCCTCGGAGACCAAAAACAAAATCTCCAAAAAAACATTGCTGTACCTGCAGATTTCAAACACATGCACACCTGCACACAAACACACTCGCATTATTAGATTTCCTATTTCGGAAAGAGACAGAAGATCAATCTGGCTTTTCTCCTGGGTTACTAGAAATCTCTAGGATCGTTCCTTGTATCCATCTGTCTGTTTCGCTGTCTGCAAGACAGACAGATGATGTATGACAAAAACAGCAGCTCAGACCAGGGGAACATTAACAATACATACACACAAAAAAACAAACAAGGTGTGAGGGAGCCACTGGGGTCTGGAACAGGAAGCAAAGTTTACTTTGTGTTGTGTCAAATATGATAAAGTATATCATGAGTGAATGCTCTTGTTGGTCCATCCAGCCCAACTCAGGCTCTGTCATTGCGACATGTAGTGATTAACGTTGACCTACTACAGTCAAAGTTGAGTCTTGGTTAGTCATTATCTCTCTGAGATATAAATAAATTGATACCGGAAGTAAACAAGTCGTCATTACTGCGGTGGCGTCTCCCTACAATACACACACGTTTGAATGCAAGCTATAGTAAGAAGTGTACAACTTTCTACTTATATCTTTACTTACTATGTAATGTTACTTTTGATAACGATGTCTAGGAGATCGGGAAGAACCTGAGCAGTTCTCAGCTGCCTAACGATAGCCTAACATGGTGAAACAAGTAACGTCGGCTAAGTTAAAACTGCTTAGCTAGCGTAGCTAACATCAGTGGTCTAAAGGCACCGTCTCGGGGCTGCTGTGGTCCGGTGTAATAAATGAACTCGATCAACTAATTGTGCCGTTATTGTGAAATATAATGTTAGTTGCTCTAAATAGGGCAACTTAATGACAACAAAGTAAACATCATTAATCGATCGACATCACAAACGTGTCTACTAACCGCGTTGACTGACTGTCAGCCGAAAGCGTCTGGGTTGCTCATAGTGACGGCAGCTGTTGAAAACACGAACAGAACATGTAGGAGTCTTCGTAAAAGCCTTCAATTTGACTTTAATACATTATACATACATACTCATCCGTGTTTATGATCTACGCAGATCATTTACGTAACAAGCAACTACGGACGCAGCAGAAAGAAGAGTCACGACTCGCCCCCGCAGTAATGGCGGCGCCGCTAGATCGGAACACGCAAGGCAGTCGCCGGAGTCGTCTATAGAAGAGTATGGATGCAGCATTGTTCATTTTGCTGATATATTTCTGAGTATGAGTTTATTCATCTCTGCCATCTTCCAACTTGTTTGAAGACAAAATTCAAATTTTGGGCAATGTGCTCGACCTGAGGTAGACAAAGCCAATTGTCAAGACCTCTTTCATGATATCCACATCAAGCAGGCGGGAGGAATCTGCCTATAGTGAAACCGGCAACAATGGAGAGCCTTGATCACTCATTATAGACACTGATAATAAATTCATAGCATATTAACAGCAGGAGCTTTGTGTGATCTAAACAGCTGCCTAGGGAGATTACACTACACTAGTCGTAGCACAGAGAAAAAAAAAATAGACTTGTGTTTTGGAGGCAGTGTGGATTGATACATATGATAAAATGGAAGTTTGTCTGTTCCGTGAGATGAGCGAGTTATTGACGTCAAAAACGCTTCAAATAATGCTTCCTATGCAGATTGCCCTTGAGTCTTGAGAAAGCATTCGAAACGCGCCCCTCTTAAAAGCTCAATGCCTTCTTAGTAAAACAATTAGGGGTGGGAATGACTAGAGGCCCCACAATGCAATATTATCACTATACTTAAGTCCCGATACGATCTTATTGCAGTTTTAAACATTTTGCAATATGCTGAGTATTGCGATAAGATTTATGACCTTTTTCGACTGCAAAATTGGAATCGGATTGTTAAAAGATTCATAGTTTATATAATAAAAGATTGATACTTGACGTCCGTGTATCGATACAATATTGCCACTCTAAATATGTTGTCAAAATGCCACCAAAACAAACATTTAGCATCATTTGTCAGAACCCTTTTTAATATACAGTATATGTTTTGCAACTGTTGATTGGAATTTTTCTACAATCAGTTTATTGCTAACCAAGCTAACCATTTTACCAGCCGTGTGAGGGCTAACGTGTTGCTAATACAACAATCCAAGCAACTGTTTAAGTCATTAATTGTTGGACTAAGCTTTAGATATTTTAGTATTTTAAATGTTTCTCTTTAGTCTCCACTGAATTAATAACTGTGCTGTACTTCCTATGGGCCCCTAATATTGATGTTTCACTGGTGATACTTCCAGGAATGAATGACAAACAACCAATTTAACCGCTGGTGTTTGTGAATCCAGGTTGATTGTTACTGTGCTGACTCAATTTTACAGTACATATGTTGTAACTCTGATTCATGGTATCTCATTTATTTCTAACCGGTAATCACTATTATTGATTTTGTGTGTGTGTGTGTGTGTGTGTGCGCACGCATGTTTACGTGTGTGCGTGTTTTTAGCCAATACCGTTTTCACAGTTTGACAATTGCTTGCAGTAAAAACTCCAGAGGCCAACTGCTGTTTCCAACCTTTACTTGAGGTGCCGTTAGCTGTGCAGAAGAGCTGTGCTGTGTTAAAGAAATTAGTAGTCATCAAAACCGTTCTGCTTTCATGTAATTAAGTAAAGCTGTGTGTGATTCTCTCTCTCTCTCTTTCACTCTGTGATAGTCTATACATACTGTAGGTCTGAGTACAGTATATGAGAGGCGATGGGGGGGTTGTGGTGATGGTGTTTTCTTTTCCCTCAGTTTCCATTAAACGTGATCGGTCTCTCTGCTGGGTGCCCTTTGACCCGGTAATCCAGGAAGTGTGAGACTGATCTGCTCCTCTGCGGGCCCCCATGCTGCTCGGGGCCAATCAAGTGGCCACATAACACCATTATTTCAGCCCTCCCCTCTGCGGGGATGTCAGTACCCATCCATCGATTCTCTCCCTCCTTTAATCCCTCTCTCGATATTCATCTTTCCTCTCTCGCTGTCTACCCCCTGCCTTCTCATTCGCTCACCCCCCTCCCTCTTTCTCACTTTCTCCTGCTATCGACTTCACCCATCCCGTTCTCTCTATCCCGTCTCTCCCCTTTCCTCCCTCCATCCCCGATCTCACCACCCCTCCTCTCTTTAGAAATTCTCCATCCATCCATCCCTCCCTCAAAGGCCCTCGCGGCCAAGGCTCCATAATGAAATCTCAGCAAGCCTTATTGTGTTGATTAAAGCTGTCAGAAAGGAACTAAGAGAGGAAAAATACAGCCGGCAACAGGGGAAAACAAGGCTCATTGGTGCGTTGCCAATGCCCTTCTTTCAGATGCTGTTTGGATTTCCTTCCTCTCTTCCTTTTCTTCTTTCTTTCTTTCGAGTTTATACACAATCCCTACCTCTCTATTGGCCTCTCACTCTTTCCATCCCCCATCCCTCGTATTCCCTCTCCATTCCAGTGCAACCAGCACCTCTCGAGGTATGTTCAATAACCTCCTGACCTGAACTTAATGTAATTCTGTCAAACCACATCTGCCTCGCAAGCCGTTCTCCTCGAGCCGTTTCTCATACACCTTACCGCAAGATATTGTTTTAGTGTTATTGGTCCGCAACTACATAGTCACAAGACGGTTCATTGGCCCTAGAAATAATAGACTAGGAGCTGTTCCACTGTTTACAGCACTGCAAATGTGTGGGTTGCCACGTTTATAGAATACCAGTGTATATTCTCTCTATTGCTGTTTTGCATCAGACAGTGGGAGGCATTTAACTGTATGCAGCTGTATATGATCACAAATGGGACACAAAAAATGTCCCAACTGTCAAAAGTGACAAATTTTCGCAACTAAAAAGGAGGATTGTAAATGATTAAGACAGAAAATAAACAAATCATTGCTCCTTTGAACGCAACTGTATTGCAAACCCCACTGAGAATCCACACTCCAATCCTCCGAGATTAGTTTTTTTTTCTTTCCTGAATTTATGTTACATCAGGCCTCAACACCATAAAAGTGAGATTAAAACATCAGCAGTTAGTTGGGCAGCCGATGGCCTGTGCACTGACTCCAACATTAATCCTTACATTTAGCCATTTATTTGAGTGACTAACAATAGCAAGGTCTCCTGCATTTTATGGCGGCACTCCACCTTGTCTGAAATAAAGAGCACCTCCATGAACGTCAGAGGAAATTCTGTCAGTTTAATGAAATAGTAGGCTTATGAAGCTCCATGGAGAAGTGGTGCTACTTCCATAGAAATACAGAGAAATAGAGTAGAATGGACATTCCATTTTTATGTGTACTGTTGCCATTGTGACCAAGAGATTCAAGGTCTCGCCTATTTTTTCTGCATGTGAAAGTGATTTATTGACTGTATATTGACATCATACCAGCAAGATTACTTATTACTTATTTTTAAATCAGCACTTCCTGCTTTCATTTCAAAATAAAAGCCCTCAAGCATTTTTTCTGTGGACAGAATTCCTTCATTTGTTAACACAAGGCTTTTATTCTGAAATATGTGCCGGACAGTGTTCTAGAACATGCAGTGACTTGGAGAGCTCCATGAATGAATATAGTACGGAGTTTTAATTGTGGATTATTACTATTATTTACAAATTACCACACGTTTCTTAACCTTTCTCGGTCAAAAATAAATATAAATTATATTTATAATGACATGAAATGGCCATTAAAAGGTAAACTCTATGTAGAAAGAAAGAGCTGACAGCTGCAGCAGCAAAAACGCAGCAGATACGCAGCTGACACGCAGCTGAAATGCAGCTGGTGTGAACGCCCGACGCGTGAATCACGCAGCCACCACGCCACGCAGCACGCCACGCGCTCCTGACATACCTGGTGTGTCCGGGCTGTAACGGTCCCTCTGCCTCACCCCCCGACCGCTCCAGAGAAGGACAAGCTACCTGGCTAACTAGCCAGCCCTCCGCCTCTGGAGCTGCGTCCACTATCTTCCCAGCGAGCTGCGACCATACTTAACAGCCCCACTGACATGGGTTGTGACCATAACAACTAACAACAATCGCCATTTTCTTTTATACTAGTCAAATGACCACGGACAACAGTTCAATGTCCGTTCTACTCCTACTCTATTTTTATGGCTACATCACACAGCAAAAGCCATACGTATCTAATGAGCAAAGTGCTCATTTAAACCGCCGCCAACATTGATAGTGAGATGAGCTGCATCAGGATTGATGATCACATCCAATGTTTGCTCCACATTCATGAATCAGAGCAGTGCATCGTGATGTCCGGAAATGAGAAAACCCTCATGAGTTTTTTTTTTTACAAGTTGAGAAAAGTAGAGACAAACAGCCACAATCAGGTGCTGCTGTGTTAGAAATAAAAATGCTTACTACCTCCGTTAACCAATTTCCTGGGAGAAACCGTGCATTGGATGCACCAGAGAATACGCCTCCCATCACCAATATGTGAAGCAATAAACTGAAAGTCATGTAATATCTCTCAAAAAATGATTATGATTGTAATTCGGTGAAAGAAAAATGGAAACTAAACGAAGGAAGGACGTAGGGAGTAATTTTCAACTTGAAGATAACGGCACATTAGAGCAAGTAGAGGAGGAAGACAAAGAGAGGAAACAATTCAGAGGAGAGAGCAAATTGATCATATTTTTCCTCAGCTGTGCAGTTTCAAATAAATATGTTAGCAAGGACAGTTTACTCCATCTTAGAACTAAAAGGTCTGCTATATTGAATGTGTGCACACAACGGAGGAATATCGACGTGCAATTGTTTACAAAGTATGGATTTGCACCATATGTCAACAAGCAGTCTGTAAATCTAGTTACTAAAATATCATAAAACAGATTTATTGACCTAGGGTGTCACACAATGCACACACCAAACAAACACGGAACACACGGTACATGTGTTCATACAGTAAACACTATAAAACGAACGTAAACACACACAATACATACATGTCTGTGCAAACGCCAAGCCCCACACACACACACATGAGCACAGGAAAAAGATCAAGCATTATCATTACCGGGCAGACCTGGAAGGCATTTCCTCCAGAGGCTAACCTTCTATTAACATTACATTAACACACAGACAGGCGTATGACAGCTCGACATGGCTCCATATCAACTGTTTCTCTTTCAATTACGAAGATGACAGAAGAACCGCGGGCAATCTAGCCGGACATCCACGAGGGGTCCTTTGAGGAGGCCTTGGAAGCAGTCCGCCTGTATGCCCGTGACAGATCATCTAGCGGCTCGTCCAGCTGGGTGTAAAAACCAGTTTGAGTTTTGCCAGGTCCTTTTAATGAGGACAGTACGAAACAATCACGGATTCTGTCACTTGGTAATAGATTTTTTTCAAAAGTGCTGGAGAAGTTGAAAGTTGGGCGATGAAGGCTTATTAAATGCTCTCAAATAGGGAAACATATGTGCTAATGCCAATGAACATTTCATTATAGACTATTTGAACTCAGCCCAGCACTGAAACTTCAAGGAGGACAAGATTTATGTTTAACATTCGTGACAACTTCTTTAGACTTCACAACACAAAATGTGAAACTAATTCTGAATTTGCACTTTCTTTAAGTCACTATAGATGAGACTCAGCAAAAAAAAAGACCAAATTGGAGACGCTTCCAGATAAAATAGCCACTGGACAAAGATGAATGAATAAAATACTGCGTGGGCACAATATGAAAAAGAAACTTATAATTTCTGTCCGCCAAACTGCAGAAGTGGCTGAAAACTAAGAAACAGGTGTAATTTTGACAGGAAACGGATCTGCATAATTGACAAAAGCGACACTGTTTCACTCTCATTTACATTCACAGCGCAGACAATCAGTTGTTACTCTTACACAGAGCGGCTAACAATGATTGCAACAATAGTCAGCTGTTCAGAGGCTAAATCTTTATGTTTCATACAAAAAAATGGAAGAAACGCCCCTCGTTTCTCGATAATGACGGCTGTGGACGAGGAAAGGGTGCACTCACTGCAATTATCTTGTTTTTTAAAAACTACGAGGCACTGATTTGGTGTATAATTACAGATATGACCATGACAAAAGCACTCTGAAAAAAGGTGGCTTGGGAAATTGTGAATTGATTTTATTATAAAAATGTAATTATTTTAATGAGACTCAATCACTGTTTTGAAAAGTCATGTTTTCTCTGCCTTCTGTGCTTTTTTTTTGCTTTGTCATGTTATACTATTTAACTACTTTCAATCTAAAACAACTTGTTGATTACTTTTTCAATTCATCATATATTCATTGTCTACAAAATGTACAGAAATTGTGAAAAAATTAAAATCACGACTTCTGAGAATCTGCAAATTTTATTTTTGTTTCAAATTGCTTGTTTTGTTCCACAACAATCCAAAAGTTAATCAATAATTGACATCAAAATATGTATCTATAATTAATAACTAAAAATAATTATTTAATTTAGAATGCCACAACATTTTGTAAAAACAGGGACAATTTTGAAATTGAGTCTCATAATCTCAGGGTTGCTCGGTAGTTCTTGGGCATAGTGTACAGTGATTTAAGTTGTTTTATATACACACACAAATCATATCACCAAGTTCTTTATAAATTAAATGTTTACTTAACTAACTATTCAAGGGTCTATGATTCCATATTTCAGTTTGTGTGTGAGATTTGGCACTCAGATGTCGTTGTTTCCTCTGGGTGAGCTTCCCCAGACTAGTCGTAACTTAAGTTTCACCACTTCGTGACCAGAGGTCACATGCAGTTTCTGGAAGAATAAAGGAATAACTTCAGTATCATTTTCATGTTTCAATATTCTCTTGTCTTTCGATCATCATTGTTCACTACATCAACTTTAGGAATGCAGCGACTCAGATTAGCGCTGATACTGACCATGTTAAGAGGATCATGTATCGGTCAGTTTAATCCATATTAAAACTGCTTCTTAGTCACTGTCGTTTTAAAGAAGAGCACAACAGCAATCCCTTGTGCATGATATTGCAGCAGCTATTATTCTGTCACTCCAATTGAATTCTCACAAGAGCCCCATTGTTTTCTGCCCTGATACATTCATTTGCAGCAGTGAGCGTCACTCGCTACATAAATAGTAACTCACAGCTTCCACTTATTGTAATGAAGTGATGATGAAAGAATGATCAGTTCGATGCAGCGAGGTTACCAGATCCCAAATTGGAGGAAGAAAGAGCACTGGTATCTGATCGGTACCTGGTTTATCGGCCAATATGCTGATTGTAGGTACTGAAATCGTCATAGGGAGTAAAAAAGTCAGTTCATTGGTTTTCCTATATTCAATTTACTGTGAAAGAAAAAAAAAAAGAAGCAGCAAATGAGCGTTATAGAAGCTGAAAAATGACAAAATTGTCAACAGTTAATTTTTTACGATAGACAGGAAGGCAATCCAGGCACTCCAAAATACTAAAACAAGTGGCAACGAGGAAGGAAATAAAAAAACGTTATTGCAGTGGCTAAATCGTAAAAAAAGCCAACATGTTTCGACCACTGTAGGTCTTCATCAGGGCTTAAAACAAACAGACAAAGCGGATCACCTATATGGTATCGACAACCAATGGGAGGCAATCACATGATCACCATAATACTACAAAATATTACAAAATATCATGACGAAATAACACAGAAAGATACTCCTTAATATGTTCAATACCCTCTATGCGCAACAAGGAAAACTTATCACCGTGATAGTCACTAAAGTGTCTAGCCATGCAGGGTAGTTGCGATTCCTGACTCTGGTTGCATATTTATGCTCAGCGAGGCGATCTCTCAGGCGTCTTTTTGTTAAAGAGTTAATTGTCTATCGTCAAAGACTAATCGTTCATTTAAAAAGAATATCATTGGTCCCCAGTGATCACAAGCCAATGGAGGTTTGGTGCCTGATACATGACGGGCGGAGGGCTGTGACGCCGATACCCCCTAGACTCATCATTACACGACGGTGGTCCGAACCATTTAGTCAAGTGATTCTGCCACAAAAATGAATCAATAACTTGATCAGAAAAGTAATTTTGAGGGTTATTGGTGGTCCGGGGAAAGGTTGTTTCTCAGAAGACCGAGGCGCGGGAAAACACATGACCCGGCCATTTCTGCAACAGCCTGAATCAATGGGAGGATGATCAGGGAAGATATTGGCAACATGAGAGAGCGGGATGAGCAATACTCTCCTCAGCACAAAACAATTGATAGGCAATCTGTCTCCGCTACAGCCAGGAGACACACACACACAGAGGCACATGCGGTCAGGTTAGAACCAGGTGTAAACAGAGGGCATCTGTGGTGAAATTAAAACCAATCTTGTCTGAAATTTGAGCAGCGACCCCCAATCAACTAGCTTGACATCTTAAGTACTGTACGTCCACCGAATGTGAGCTGTGGCAGAAGCACACACACCTTCACACACTTTCCCCTACATAGTGGTTCCTGATTTCTCATAAAAAAAGGGGGGAAATCATTCCACCCCCTTTCTCTCTGGTGTCCCCTGGGCTGCTCCTATTCCTTGTAACCAGCTGGATGGCTCCTGGCTAGTAAATAAAGAAAAGGAGAGGAGCTGAGACAGGTAGAAGAGTGGCGGGAGGAAGGAAGGAAGGAAGGGAGGGAGGGGGAGAGAGAGAGAAGGTAGATAGGACAGAGATGAGTGAGGGCGGAGGCTTGTAAAAGACGTAACATTCATTAAGTATTCACACTGTGCACTGGAGAGCCCTGACGCCTCGCAGTAAAAGTGAGAGAGGGGATTAGAGAAGAGGAGGAGGAGGCGGGGAGCGGCAAATAATGGCAGGGAGGAATAGGAAAAACAGAGGGAGGGAAGAGTGAATGAAAGGAGAAGCAAATAGAAAAGATGGCGGAGAAGCTGCGGGACATGAAATTGTGCAAAATAGAAAGAGTCAGACGGCCTCAAAGACGTCAAACAGGGAGGAAAGGAGTGAGATGGTGGGCGGAAGAAAGAGAAAAAGAGGAGAGGGTAACACATTATTCTACAGGTCCGCAAATTTCATGGTAATTAGGTGATGATTAACAAGTAACCTATTTGAAAAATCTTTGGATTTGCCAAATTATATTATATTTACCTCAAAATTTATCGAAACTTACTTTATTGTAAACACTATTTAGTAATTATATTCCGCTATTTCAGAATAGCTGGTCATTTATTTAATACATTTCCAGGAAAAGAATACAAAGTTAATTGATATGCTTTATTTCCATGTCTGCTGATAAATAGATAATAATTAGCAAATAACTTATTTGAAATTTCTTTAAAAAACTCCCTGAATCATCACATTAGCTACCAGGTTACATTTGTGTAGACAATAAGTCACACAAGGGTGAGATCTGTGCCTGATCAGAAGTGTCTTCTCTTAGTTTTGGTTTTCCACCTCCGATGAAGAGCAGTCGCTTCTCAAGCCTAAGGGCCCTATTTTAACGATTATATGCTATGTTTAGTATATAATTATTAAATAATGTTTATGTAAGGGATAATGTACAGTGAGTCGGTCATTGTTGTGAAAGAAACCCCGACAGGGCGATGCCGGATTCTTTCACGACAATGACCCGCTAGCAGTACATTATCCCGCTTATTACACGACTACTTACTTAAGAAATCAATAATTTGACACGAAAACAGTCATCCAGAGCCGACATCAGAACTGCGCCCATAGCAACCGTCTGCTATACATAGCAACAGTCTGCTATAAAGAAATAGCAGACCGCAGAACGCCATGATTAACCAATCAGAATCGAGTATTCAACACAGCCGTGTAATAAAATAAAGTAATTTTCGATAAATTTTGAGGTAAATATTGGTGTAATTTGGCAGTAATTCCAAAGAAATTTCAAATAGGTTACTTGCTAATTATCACCTAATTACCATGAAATTTGCTGAAATGTTACCGAGGAGAGAAAACGAAATAGATGAAAGTTGTAATGAAGGGAAGACTGAAAGAGTGAGACAGCAGACAGACAGGCAGCCAGGAGAAGTGTTGCGGTGCCATAAAATGCCAGCTGTATGCCACTGCAGTCTCTCTCCTCTCATCCCAGCGCTGTTTGAGTTATCACCGTGTCTGCTACCTCTCACGCACACACACATAGAGGATCATCCACCCCAGTTTACAGCATGTTCACTGATTACTTGGATCTCCTCTCCAGGCCTTTATGAGCTGAGGAGCTGGTAGCGACAGTAACATTTACTGGCCACTTGTGTGCATGTGTGTGCAAAAGAGTGTGACGCTATTTTTGTGTATGTAGTGTGTGTGTGTGTGTGTGTGTGTGTGTGTTTGTGAGTGCATACAAAACAGTGTCGCCAGGTTCCCTATAAAGCGAAGTTGTTTCTATGAATTTTACCCTCCAGCCGAATAAAAATGGCCCATCTGGATAGATGGACAGATGGATGCATAGATAGGTCATTTCTCCATAAATAGAATGGCAAAGGAATGAGATGAATAAAAAAGAAAAAAACAGGAAATGGTATTACACATACATAACGTTAAGAATTAAAGGAATATGTCGTTAGCTTAAATAAGACATGTGTACATTTCACATTAACGCTGACCATTTTTCCCCAAACTTTGCACGTTGAATTTCTGTCTTCCAGGCAGCCGTTGCTTCTGTTCATTTCAGTGCGCTACGGAAATCAACTCGCAGAGACTTAAATCTTGCTTGAAATAGGTAATCCATCACGCCGAGCAGCTCATTGCCTTTTATTTTTTTTGTTGCCCGAGTTACATTGTCACAGTAATGCAGTTGTGAGCGGGGGAATGATTACAAATATGGTGCGTTCAGGGACGGCCTGACATCTCGGCTCTTGGAATCAGACACCTTTTCTAATGGATAAAACAGCCAAATTCATATTGTCCTTTCCGATGTATTCATGTTGTATATCGCTAACTTGACAATGCTATTTAGCAGCCTGTTATTAATTCTCTGGTGTCTGAGCATCCCTGTCTGCTGCACCAACTTTTGACAACTTAATAGCCTTTACTGCTATGGTCCTTTAAGCTGTATGACTTGTTTATAGATCATTTACTTCTATGAAAAGATGATTTTTTTTTTTCTACATTTGCGTGCGTCACCATCCTGCATCTCTTAAGTTAGTATATTTCCCTCTTCCTTCCTGGAGAACCCAGGTATAAATGAGGTATAATTTGGCTCCAACAAAAACATATATTTCCCTACAGAGTGTAAGTCGGTGCGTAATCACTTCGAGAAAGCCTTCCTTCAGAAAAGAAAAGCTTTAAAAGCTTAGTCATCCTCACCAGGTGAGTGGCTTTATAAGGACGTGCGTGAGCTCACCCCCATGGACCAATGAGAACCCTCACAAGGAAAAACTTGAGCCCACTTAGTCACTAACCACTCGTTTCCTTCATACTACGCAAGAAGGTGGAGTAGGGAGTGATGGAGTGTTATAATACACGCGAAAATATGCCTCACTGACGCTCAAACACACGCATATATGCACTCACGATGACTGACACTGTTTGGTCTTATCAGTAGCTCCCATAGGCTTCAGGTCTGTCTCATTCTGTCTTATCTTAATAAGGTTGGTCTTAACTCTAATGTGATGGACTGCACCTCTCTGGTAATGGATTCAAAATGACACACACACACACACACACACTGACTATTCTTTATACTTGCTCATACAACAAACATTTCATGGTCACATACAGGTTTTATTCCCTCTCTCCCTCGCGAGCATAGCTGCTGTCTCATTCTCCCTCTTTCACACACACACAAACACACACGCTTACACACACACACACATGTCCCGTCTCATCTTAACGTGGCTGTTGGTGCTGTCAGCCTCGTCTCACAGAGTCTTTTTCTAATCGCCCTTGTTCAATCTCACCACCCACGTCACACTTAAGGTTGAGATTTACAAGGTTAAGTCAAGACTTGAACATACCGAGAACTCATTCTGCTTTCTGGCGCAGCAACAGCAAAGTGCTACTACATCTTAATTAAAAACCAGGGCTGTAACAAGCAACTATTTTCAATATTGATCTATCTGGAAGTTATTTTTTTCCAAATTCATAAATCCCAAGGTGGTGGTGTCTTCAAATTGTTTGGTTTTTCCTACCAACAGTTCAAACAAATTAAATTTACACTAGGGCTGATCCAAATGCTTCAATGCTTCAACCGTTGCCATGGTAATCAGTATTCAAATACTTTGTTTCTTTTGTTTAAATAAGGAATAATCCCACAACATTATTCATTATTCATATTCAACATTCATTATTATTAGTTATTCTAAGACGGATATCGCTGTTTCTTGTGTTTAGAGCTGTTCCGGGCACTGAAATGGGGGAGATGGAGACAGACAGACAGAAGAACATGCTCACGCCGCGAAGCTTCGAATGCCTCCGAATATTCCTCACCAAAGCTTCAAAGCACAAAATATGGTAATCGGGATAACCCTAATTTACAAATTTTACTGACTCAAATAGCTGAATCAGGTATCAGTGACAATAGTCAATCTATTCAATTAAATTCTATGTTTATATACTATATACATTATTTATTGGAATTTCAATTCCTTTTTAAGTTTTGACCAATTTGTTGCTGCATTAAAAAGGTTAATTTTTAAGATTTTTTACCAAGTTGAGGGTGTATGATTTATTATTTTAATAACAATAGTACATTTTTGATTTAAAAGTAAATTTATATCTATGTATTTATTTGTTACATTATGTTTTACAAAGTTAGGAAAGCAATGTTTAAGTCAAGCCTGATGTTGCTTCACACATAAACGAATAATCCCAGTCACTTCCACAGAGTAAAACATACAGCTTATTAATTAAACACTGGTATAGGATCGGTACTCGGCATCGGCCGATACCCAAAGCCCAGGTATCGCTATCGGTATCGGGACTGAAAAAGTCGGATCGGTGCATCCCTAAAAGCAAATCCTCATATTTCTGAAGCTTGGAGAAACACATGGCATTGTTTCTTGAAAGAAGACTTAAACAATTAATGAATTATCGTCGGTAAATCTTCTGTTAATTACCTGATTCATTGACTCATTTCAGCACTAATCAAACTTGTGTTTGCTTCATGCTTTCTAAATCATTTTTTCTCTTCCTGATACAATTTGAATGTTTGTGGAAACAAGTGGCAGCATCCTCTCTTATCATGTATTCATTTATTTAGATTGTATTTTGATTACTTATTGATTCATTGTTTTGCTCGGGGAGGGACTTGACTCATGAGGTTTTACATAATTGTGATTCTTTGGGCGTACACTTTTCAGAAGAGTAATTCTGAAATGCTAAGTGAGTGGAGTGGTAGCTTAAATCATAATTTGATGTAATGAGATATAGTTATGAGGAGAAATGCCCTGTTCTATTCGTCTCCATCACTGTCTCTGGGGTGATTCTGCGGGCCCTTCAAATCAATTTACAGCTCGGCTGATTCTCCTCTCTCTCTCCTCTCATCTATCCATTACACTCACTCTCTCAGTCCTTCTTTCAATCCCTTGACCACCATCTGCTTTTTCTCTCCTATCTCTCACTCCATCCATCACTCTCATTTCCCTCCCCAGTCCCTCCTACATTCTCTTTAGTTCTCTCCATCCCTCCGTCACCACTGTGTCTATCTTATCCGCCTCTCTTTCCTCCCCCATCTCTGATCTGTCACCACCCTTAATATATCCTTTATGTGTCTCTTTTTCTTATCCCTCCCGCCCTCCGTCACAAGTGTCCCTCCCTCCCGTCTTTCTCTCATTCTGTCTTTTTTTTTACTCTCCGGGTGAAGTGAATCGCAATTGGTTCCTCCCAATCACTTCACAGCCGAGCCCAGAGACGGAAACGGCTCCAGTAAAAGATTATGAAGCAGATCCATAACAGCTATCAAAGCTAACAAGGGGGAGCACTAGATCACACACACACACACATTACTACACTGATATCCATGTAGACACGGACACAGACGATGACACTCTCTTCAGCACGCATGCAATGCAATACAATACACAATACATGGTAAATACCAACAGTATGGGCAGACTATAAGAGCAACTGCTTGGCACTGACACACAAACACACTCCTACATAATTTATTAATTCTAACTCAATTATGGCCGGCTCTTAAATATCAGAAAATTAAAACCGTGTCGTGTCAGCATTAATGATGTAGGGGAGGACACCGCGGTTTGGCTAAAAGAGAACAGGGGAAAAACACAGAAGGGAAGGTATGAGAGGAAAGATTAAACATAGCGTTGAAAAGGAAGTGATGGATGGGAAATTAGTGGGATAGAAAAAGAGGACGAGAAAGTGAGAGAGGCAAAAAGAGAGCGCACTAATACCAACTGTGGAAGTTCATATTCATATATTCACTTTTTCCAGCGCAATTCAAAAGATGCTATTGTTGGGAGAACACCCCATAATTTACATATCAATAACATTTGCTTGTTATTTTGGATGTTTGTGTTGTCTTCAATGTTTTTTTTTTCTTGATGTTATGTTCTGTGAAGCTGTAGTCAAGACGCATTCCCACCATGCTGGATGATAGAGTTGTATTTATCACAATGAATATTATGCAATGGCCATGGAAAATCCTTGGAAGGTTCAACGTCAATGTTTTCTAATCTACTTGCCCGAAGTCAATCTTTATTTACCCCAATACATATAGTTTTATTTATTAACGGTTATCAAATAACAACAAGGACCAAAGTTAACTGTCATGTTTAATCTTTACTTAAGTGAATAATTCTGGAGTTTCGCCCCACATCCTGTAACGCCACCCAACTTAACTCCAGGGTAATTGAAATGCTCGTTTGTGCTTCAGCTAATAAACTTTGTCTTTACCCGCCACCATTTTTTTGTGAGTGCCCGATCAGTACTGAGCATGTGCAACTCTTAATAGAGAAAAGAAGAAAGCGAGATGGCTCACTCCTTAGCTACTTCCATCATCAGCTCCGAAAAAAAAACGATGTGTTTAATTCTAGTTGCTAGATTTACTAGCCCGGCATTTTACTTGCCCCGGGCAATCGTGCAATCCTTATCGTTGAGCCCTGCCTTTAGTCTGATTGGCTGGCAGGTCGTCGTTATACTTAGTGTAAATGTAAACTGCGAGTAATCATATCAAAATAGTTTTGCTTGAGGCGGCATTGCCACACAATCAACAACCGACCAAATCTGAGTAATGGATTATGAGTTGAACACAGCGTTCAAGCGTTGTTAAAGCAATAGTTTGACATTTTGGGAAATATTTGCATCATGTATGAAGAGGTTGGGTGGGCATCTCTTACAGTAAGACGTGATAGGCATTGGTTTTTAATTATTTATAAAGCCCTTAATGGCAACTTGCCGTCATACATCATGTCCTTATTAAATTGGTCCTATAGTCATTATTCGACTCGGTAGAGTGAAGCTTGAAGTCCCGCGAGCAAACACTATATTTGGGGAAACTGCTTTCAGTGTTTGTGCTGCAAAAACTTGGAACAGTTTACAAAACACACTAAAATTAAACACAAATTGTACCTATAGGTAAATCCATGATTACAAACTATTCCTCTTTTGAATGTAACTGTTTTTAACATTGTTCTACTGTTGTCTGGCTGAAAGCTTCTTGTAATTTTGTTAATTATGTTCTTATGTGTATTTATTCTGTTTTATTGCACTCTCGACATCATTGAAGATGAGGGTATGCCCTTAATGACTCCTCGAGATTTAAATAAAGGTTGAAATGAAGTGAAACTTTCACGGTCTTGCTAAGAGTTAGATGAGAAGATCGATATCACTCCCATATCTGTCCTTTAAATATAAAAGACTACAGCCAGCCGCCGCTTAGCTTAACTTATAGACCTAAACAGTAGGAAACCAGTAGCCTGGCTCTCACGTTTATATGCTAAACTAAACTAACCCGCTAAACTAATCTGCTGAAAATTACCATAGAGACATGAGAGCGGTATTGATCTTAGCATCTAAATCTCAGCAAGAAAGCAAATGAGGGTTTTTCCCAAAAAGTTTCTTTAAGAGGCTACGGGATAAGAGTGATAATACACATCGAAAATCTCTTCTCTTATTTTCGTATATCAGTACATGTAATTTTGGATTGTTGCTCCACATCACCATGGTTACTTCCCCATATTCCTATCTCCACTCATATACAGTTTCTATAACACTATCTTTACTCAAACTTCACTTCCTAATGTCCTTTTGGGTCTGATGCCTTCTCGACAGACGGAGGCTCCATTCAGACGCCTGAATCACCTCCTTGCAGGTTTTCTCTCAGCAAAGAAGACCGAGGCGGGCAATAAAACAGTGTTTTACTGCTTTGGCGGTATTGTTTGATAAGAAAAAGACAGAAGAGAGAAAGCTTCGCTTCACCTGTACCCCCCCGTTCCTTTTCCCTCTCTGACCTCCATGTACCTGTGTTTTTTTTCTGCTCTCTTCTTCTGCATCACATTTTCTTCTCCGCCTTTCATGTAACCAAAGAAATAATGCAAATCGGTGCTGCTGCACTGAGCCAAAGTCAAAGACGGACAGATAGGACGGAGGAAAGCGGAAGATTTAAAACATTAAGATGAATATATAGAGAAAAGGGAAGGTATTCACAAGAATGTGAATTACACGGCCGCTTCGGTGACTATGAATATGAATATGAGTTCTAGTGACGGGGGAATATACTGTAGAAAAGCGCTTGGAATAATTTCCATCACATGACATCTACTTCTCTCCCTCCCTCTCTCTTTTTTTAAGCGATTCAATCTCTTTCTCTCCTTCTGCGTCACTCTTGTTCTACCTCCCTCCGCCATGACAGGAATACAGAAAAGGTCTCCGCTCTCACCCTCTGGGGATTTTCCTCCCTCGGGATTCTGTGATCTCTCTCGCTCTCTTTCAATTTCAATTTCAATGCCATCCATTGGCATCACAGTTGAACAATATTGGCGGAGCATCAAAAGCCTTCTCTCTCCTTCTATCCCTCTCTTTTTCTCTGCCCTTCACCCTCTTCTCTGAATATCCTTAACTTTCAATTTTTTGAAATTTCAATCTCAATTTCAGTGCGCTTAACTGGCGTTAGAGCTGTACGTCACTAAAAAGCTCACACAAGGCGTGACCCTTCCTCACTGCCAGGTTTTCAATACAGTTTTAGTTGAAGTTTCAGTCCTCCTCTACCTCTGTCTTCTCTCTTTTCCTTAAGACAGTAAACATTTCTCTCAGGCTTGTTCTGTGCTCTCTCTGTCTCTTTCAGTTTTGCACTTTTCAATCTCGATGTGCTTTCGAGTCAGTGAACCAGATTCGCAGTAAGGCAACAGGTGTGCGGTGTGTTTGCCCCAAATGGCCCGAGCAGCCCTCCCGGGCAAACAGAAGGTAACATTGCCTCGATCCAGACTCATCCGCAACTAGGTTTATTTGTTACTTCTCATAATGTGGATCCACCATCCTCGCGGCTGCTTCCCTGAATTCATCATCACCTGCACCGGCAACATCACCCTATATGTTCCCGACCAATCACGGAAGCTCGCAGTTGCGTTACTCATCTGGGTGGGGGCATTTGAGGAAATCAGTCGCAGGCATTAGTCAGCGAATTAGTCAGCAATTTGTTCTACCGCTAAGACACAAGTTGTTCTGATATGATTAAGGACGGAAATCATCTGTTATGTAATCATTTATCTTAACGAAGCAACGTCCCCGTTGCTACGGCATTGAGATGAGTCACACCTGTCCATCTCTGGTTACAGCTTTCATTCAAATCTTTTCATTTGCATTCTGTTTAAGTGCTACTGGACAAATGTAAAATGAATCATTGCTGCAGTATTTTAAACCTATAGATCTTTATCATTTTGGATGTACAGTAAGTGGTGCTACAGTACTGTATAAAGAATGTTTGAGAGGACTTTTTAAAGCCCCCCTCCAGTGTATTTTGGCATTTCTATGACATTTTATAGTTATTTGAGTCATTTTCTGACTAAGTTGATGAACCACAGTTTTCCAAATTTGCTTTGACAAATAACAACTTTGTGCTCATCGTAACAAAATGAAAGTTATTGCTAAAATGGGAATATGACGTACGACGATAGTAGAAGCTGCAAGTCAAATGTCATCCTCCAAGCTTGCGCTGATGCACTCATGCTTGTTTGTGTTAGTTTGTCTTTCTAGCTAGTTAGCTAGTTAGGTGTAGTTAACTAGCCCAACTTGTTGCATTGGCTACCTGAGGGTTTTCATTTGATTTTTTAGTTTCCTCCACCTTAGTTTAGTGTGTTTATTTTCACCATGGCATTTGTGTGTGCTGAGAACGGGTGAAATCAACACACTGACCGTCTCTCTCTCTTGCTCTCTTCTTTACCGTCTCCTCCTGCTGGAAATAAATTAACGGAATGCAGCCGATGCGGTTTTTGAGGTTTGCCGGCCTCTAACAGGTCCGGACGCCAGGGAGCGCATAACTTTCAGCCCAAGAGAAAACAAGAGAAAAGTCCCGTTAGAGAAATAAACGATTCCAGTGCAGCCCGGTGCGGTGTCAGTGCTGGGAGGTGAGGCGAGAGCGGCCGGTGTTAGCACCTCCAAAACTGCATTTCAAACGGCGGACCTCTGCAACATGTCAATCCGTCCTCCGGTGCACTGTGGCCGGCGTGTGGTGGTACGGCTCCTCGGTGCAGCAGCAACCAGACGGCCGCCTCGCCAGGCGGAGACCGTAAAGAAGAGAGCGAGTGAGAGAGAGTCGGCGTGTTGCGCTAATTCTGGTCTCATTTGTGGTCTAAACTGGTATCATCTAAACTGGTTTCATCTAAACTGGGTTGAAAACGATACGATCTGGTCTGACTATTAACCACACCCCCATTCTCTATTTGAGAAAGAACGTTAATCAAAAAACAGGATGTAACATTAGCTGGAGGGGGACTTTAAGTGTTCAGAGTGTCAGGGGTTTAAAGGGTGTTTTGGCACTGACATTATCTGTTGAATATGTGCATTTGAAGTCATGTTGTGTATCGACCTGCTGTCTGCTGCTTCAGCTCTTCATTGACTGAACTCTGTTGCTCCTGATTGAAAACCGCTTTTCTTCCAAGTCTCTGAATCTGACTGTCCGACAAAACCAAACAGCCCCCACTGTCCAATCCATCACATGTAAACACCACAAGACTGTCTATCCCACGAATAATGAGGTCTGTAAATCAGTGCTCAATCCCCAAAAACTTGGATTTGTCTCTTCGGGGGATATTACTGGAAGTCTCACTGATGTGTGGTTGTACAGGCGTAGCTGCAAAATGGAAAACTTCTTTCGTTTTCTACTTGAATAGTGAAATGAACGGAGCACGGAGAGAGATTAAAAGACAAAGACAGAAAGAAAAGGGATTAACTTCTGTCCTGATTCATTATGTATTTCATAAGGATCCCTACTTTAGTGTCCATTTATATTTCCCGGTCAGACCACAATCTGTAAAATGAATTTAAAAGGACTATAGATGGAAAAAAAAAAGACAGAAGACATCACATGTCAGAGCCACTTAACCGACATGAGAGTGTGAACACGACCTTTCTGATGAACAGTGGACGAGGACATCAAATAAAGCTTGCAGGTCGTCAAGAGCTTCAATTAGCCAAAGCGGCGCTACCTGGGCTTCAAATTAATCCCATCTTTCTTTTCCTGTCCTTCTTTTTCAAAGCCTAGTTAGCACTATCTGTACTTCAAATTAATCATTCTTTCATCTCCATCTCCATCTCTTTCGCTTTCTGCTGCGGCCGGCTAAATTAGTTGTTCTCTCTCATCTTCATCACCTTTCTATCTCCCTCTTAAAATGTTCATCTCTCTGTCACTTAATTATTCCCTAAAGGCCATCATCCTCTGTCCAAAAAATACGCTTCGACTGATTTTACATCTCATTCTTCTTTACTTCTCTGCCCTCGTTTTCAAAAAGCTGCCAAGCTTTCCGATTCCCCTCTCGCTTTATGATCCTACAATGAAAAATGCCTGCTCACCTTCTCCCCTCTCTACTTCCACAGGCCATCAACCTCTCTCTCTTCTCCAGATCTATCCCTCTCGTTTTACATTTCACTGAATCAGAGAAAACAGAGAGGTGCTTTGTCCTTGCGTTTATGTTTGTCCTTCTCCAAAACGCCCAGGGTGGCGATAGAGCGGTGTGAAAACAATAAGCTGTGATCACTTCATATCAGAAGCAGCAGGCGCAAATGTCGTACAATGACCAGGTCCAGAATCGAGATTAAAGAAAATGTCAAAGCCGTGAATGAATCAAAGAGTCAATTTCACTTCATTTCCACAGCAGGGGGTGGGGGAGACATCATTACTACCAATATAACCGGTATTCAAACATCCTCATCTGTGGAAGTGTTTACCATTTAACATTTTAATCAATTCATTCTAATCAACAAATTAATTACCGCATTTGTATAATTACTGAAAACAAATCAAACCAAAGCAAAACACATTGTCAGCTCTGTAGGAAGGACAAAAAGGTTATGAGATATTGAGCTTTAATTTGGAGGCACATGAGAATTGTGTTTTCAATATGGCCTAATTAGACCTATTTATAAGACTGAATTGGTGTGTAAACGCCAGGGTTGATTCTGTAGTTTTGTTGTAGCTGTTAAGAGATTGGTGACCTCAGCACCTATTAGCATGGCACCACCAAACTAAGACCTGTAAAGGTGCCGGCGAGGACACCCATCAGATTAGTGGAGCCGTTTTAAATATGATTTGGGTGTCAGGAGGACTGATTGGATCGAGTTGCAGTCTGGGCCTGTTGGTGTTGACAGTTTAGAGATGAACTACCTATTTTAACTATATTAGTGTTAGAAGACACTAGGGATGCTAATTTTGAATTTTTTTCTAACCGATAACCGTCCCCTCGTTAACCGATTATTAACCTTTACCTGACAAGATTAGTGAGTTGCTTGCAGCGGTGCTGTTTTTAGTGCCTAACAAGTCACCCAGCTGCAACGATAAGCACAAACAGGTTAAATCCATCATTTATCACCAGCTGCAGTGTGTATGAGCAAACAGACAACTGAGTCCCCGGTTCACCCGTCAGGGAACAGCCACGATGCTGCGTGTATTGTCGAGGACACACGCAACCAATTTCCCCGGTAAAAGTCTCCACCGCATCATTTAGTTTAGCTTGCTGGTGGCTTCGTGCTCGCCGTTTTCATACACATACTGTCTGTCAGTGCGGCGTAACGTTAGCAAGTCTCAGACAGACTGTGTGTGTGTGTGTGGTGGCAGTGAGTGTGGGGTTGTCGGTGGCGTAATAGCTGTGAACGTAGCAGTGCAGTGTGTGTACAGTTTATTTGTCGGTGAATAAATGCTACAACTCCTCAAGACCAGAGCCAACTTCCTGTATCCTGCAACACCGGCTCAGACTCACTTAAGGTGGGTGTTAAGGTGGACAAACTATTATCCTTAAAGTGACAAGCCGCTCCTCTGTGTTTTGCTTAGCTTTTCATTTAATTTTTAATAGTTCTTTTAACCGTTTAACTGATAGCATTTATCGGTAAAAATTCTTAATGTCGGTTAACGGTTAAAAAGTTAATTATTAAGATCCCTAGAAGATGCTTCCCTCTGACTTTTTTCTCACCGACTGTGAAGCTAGAGGAGAAAGAAGTCAGAGGCCTAGACACAGCTTTTTGCCTCACAGCGTGAAAGGTCTCTGAATTTTTACAAATAGCCAAATGTTCAGCGGTGGGAACTGCCATATTTAGACTTCTAGATGCTACTTCATGTTAGTTTTAAATTTTAGTTGGACTTTGGAGGGAATTATTTGAAATACAAGAACGCATTGCTACTGTGTGTAATTACCTCTTCTTTCATTCCCTGTCTGAAGACTTTCTCATGCATATGTGTACTTGTAAAAAGCTTTTTAGAAACCTGGTTGTGCATATACAGATACAGAAATCTGTCATCTCCAGGACAAATGTAAGAAATCATCTTATTTTCAGCAAGATTTGTGGGTTTGCCAATCAGCAGGACTCTAATAATAGTATACCTGTAATCCAAAGTGTTGTCCTCTGTCCAATTCAAAACGTGGTCCTCTATGACCATCATGACGACTAAAAAAAATCTGTTAATATCGTTGTGTAGGTCTCAATGAACTTATAGTGCTCTTTGTACCTAGCTTACCACTAGTGCAATAAACACTAGTTATATACAATATGCCTTTATTCCAAGACAGTATCTTGAATTCACAATTATGTAGCCAAGTCAGATATACCTATAAAAATGCATCCTGTACCTTTAATAAAAAAATAAAGGCTGTTATTTTTCCAATAAAGGCGTCTTGTATAAGCGATAAAAAAATGAAGTAAATGCAGGTATCAAGGGAAAAATGTCTGGGAATCAATGTGTAACACACAAGAACACTGAGCAATCAATAAAGAAAATACTGTTACACCATTATACACTGAAGTATACACACATACAGACACAGACTTTAAAAAGGTGACCTGCACCTCACTGCATTCTAATAGGTAAAATCTCATGGGAGGTGCCACACACACACACACCAAACTGCAATTCCCATATTAAACACAGCTAACACAGAGACAGCAACACAATACACTTACACACATACACACAGGCGCACACTTACACACAGAAAGCCCAGAGGCTGTTGTTGCTCTTTCTATGGTAATTGCGTGATCAGGTATTCTGGTTAAGCACTCTCAGGAGAACTGCCTGACGCTATGTTAAACAGTCTATTCTGTCATAGCCGTCACCGTAGCTCTGCTTTCGTGTTTGTGTGTGTGTGTGTGTGTGTGTGCTGTTTTTCCTCTCAATCTCTACCTAAGAGGTATGTCCCTTTCTTCTTCCCCTTTCTTTCTCTCTCCATCTTATGCCATTCTCTCTGTCAATTTACATTAATACGCTTAACACGTACGGTGTGTGACAGGAGCGACAATGGCAAAGTGCACCATGGGAATTCATTATAAAGAAAAGGAAATTATAACATCTGCTGTACGTGTTGAGTGCGTACGAGAGGAACATCTGCATGATATAAGGATCAACACAAGCCCTTTTTCATTTGGTGCCATATTGGTGTGTATTTGCACCTGAACAAAAGATTGTGCTGGTAAAGGTCAGGCACATAAGCTACACGTTTTATTTTTACACTCCTCCCCCAACATCTGCACACACACACACACACACACACACACACTTTCTTGGTTGTTAATTAACGCCATGAAAAAGACAATATAAGCTGTGACCGGCTGAAAGAGAACCAGGCTAGCCGGGCTGCACTCACAATGGGCTTTAACTGACAATGCATTGCAGACGAGTTATTAATGAGTGCACACATACATGAGGTGTGGTGCACGCACAAGCAAATATTTAACACAAATTATGGCATTGGTGCACACACACACACACACACACACAGACAGCAGTGATGCTTAGGGTTGTAAATGGCTGCGATGCTATTTACAGTGCGTCTTTTAGGAATGCCGGAAAAAAACATTTTAAGAAATGAATGATGACTTCAATGACTTTCCTATGGGTCTTCATTAGCTCTTTCTCTTACTGCCTCTCCCTCATACACACACACACACACACACACACACACACACACACACACACACACACACACACACACACACACATTTGGCTTTGCGAGCCAATTACAGAGGCAGAAATGTTGGTGCTGGGAAACTCTTGAGGCAATTAGATATTTATTAACAGGCAGACCCCGAGGTCTCAAAAGATGAAACATACATATACGCAGACATATGCATGCACACACACACCCATACCAAGATGCTTTTCCTACCAGTCTCTGGTAGGAAATATATCTAACAGAAGTATACAATCCATTTCACAGCAAAACATCTCTGTCAAAACATCCTTGACTCGGTTGTCAATCTATTGATCAGAAACCGGCAGCTAGAGGATGCCAACATCCTGCACAGTTGCAGGTGGTGCAACTTAGCATGAACTCCCGGTGAAGAACTCCCACACCTCCCACGGTTCATACACAATTTACTTCGACTGCATTCAGCGCTTACACTTCAGCTGACACTTTAAACTGACATCTTTGAGTTTATACACTTGAACTGGAATTGACTTCTTTCAGGACTTCCGCATGAACTTAAACTCACGATCAATCGATTTTTCGCTCACACCTCTACTGACACTTCGACTGACAGCTGAACTCCTTTCAATGATTAAATGACTCAACCTATATCTAGAGATCATGTGAGACGTGTTTAAAAAAACACCCACCTTATTGTCAATTTGATAAATTCCAATGGTGACAAGTCTCAACCCAATCCTGCAGCACATTAAAGAGGACCTATTATGCTTTTGTGTTTTTTCCTTTGCTTTAGTTTGTTATGTAGTTTTTTTGTGCATGTAAAAGGTCTACAAAGTTATAATGCCCAAAGTCCACGCCAAAGGGAGTTACTCTCCCCCACAGAAACACTGCTCCTGAACTGCCTGAAATGTCTCGCTGGAAGTCGCGCCTTTTCTTTCGTATCTTGGTGATGTCACCAAGGAGCTCAAACAGAGCGTTTCAGACAGAGGGTGAAAAGAGGAGCTGCAACACAGCCGGTATGAGTAAAGTAAAGCGTTTTTTTTAACATTAAAGCATGTAAACATGTTTTAGTAGAAACCCAAAATACAAGTATTCACTTGAACATGAGCATAGTAGGTCCTCTTTAATTTCTCCCACCACTAGAATCCGTTGTTACTGATAATTATTATAATTTAAACTGACAAGAGCTGGTGTTCTTCATCAAGGAGCAAACGTTTTTACCAAAGTTTTCACAGCCACCCTTCAGGTCTGCAGTGGGTGAGTGTGTGATACTCAAGAGACGGCTTTTAGGTGGAGTATCACTTGAAAGCCACCAACGTGGAATAACTTAGTAATTAAGCAGTTTCTCAGAGCTGAGGAGGAAAACACACATCAAACCATCCAAAGATGCCATCGTGCTTTTGATGTAGAGGGGGCTTCATTTCAAGTGTTGATCGTGTACTCAAAGCAACCAAAAGCATAATCTAGCTTCATTATCGTCACTCCGACAAAATCACAATCTCAGGATTAATCCAATCTCATACCTTATTAATCATTCGAAGGAATGCTATTTGATGGTTGCTTTTTTAAAGCACATTAGTGTTACTACATATCAGAAAGCATGTTAAAAAAGTTCTCAATGATTGGGACTGAAGTCAGGTTTCAGTGATATAAATGAAAAGCTGAAAAAAAAAAAAAAAAAAAACGGACGCATATCGCGGGTGGGCCTGGTGCACCACAAACAGCCTGCAGGTGCAGGACCGGTGTTACAACTGTTTATGTATCCTGTCAAATCAAATGTCCTGTGGTGGTGCAATTGTTTATGTAGCCTGTCAAAACCAGGGAACCATGAAATCCCATTCACCTTGCAATAAAGACCGAGACCTCCATGTGACCCTACATGCCGCCCTGAGGGGACTGACATCTCTGTGTCGTGTAGATAAACACTTCCTCCATACTTGATGATTTCTTTATCTGTGTCGCTCTGTGATCTGTCTGTGTTTTACCCGTCTCTCAGCTTTAGTGTCAGACAGATGTCTGTTTTGAGAAGAAAAAGTGCAGGCAGAAAAGAATGCTGACTGGTTGAGCCATAGGGGCATTCAGGTTTGAAACAAATAGACAATCACACGCAATATTGACCGATGTAGCGCAGCCTATTTGAGGGGAGATGGGACTTTATTGATCCATTTTGGAGAATTTAAACCCTCGCACTATAAGAAAGATACTAGAACACAAGCAAACAACTTAAATTAAACACAGCATAAAGAATAATAATGGTCAGTTTGTGGCGACAATGTAATGTCAATGCAAAAGTATGAAAAAGAAGTGTTTCCACCTCAAAAAGAACAATTATACTGGACAAGAGAACACAAAACAACAGCGACAACTGACATTGTTGCTGCTGCCATGGCCAGAGAGAAACGCCGGAGGAAAATTTCAGATGCTACTGCGTAAAAACATAAGTTTTATCAGCACCCCGTCATGAAGCCGCAGTGGGCATACTTCTCTCTGATGCATTACTGTTGTCACACTGAGGCTATGAAATTATTTTCTATTCATACAGAGTGCGTCATGCTCCCCCTTGGCTTCTGTGTTGAGGCATACGGGGACACTTACCACTCTGGGGACACTATGAAAGAATGTAAGTGCACTCAGTATGCAACTGGAAATAGTATTTGTTATTAATTAATAAAGTATGATCAAACAAATGCACTTGCTCTGCTTTTTTCTCTTTTATTTATCATGATGTCTTTACTTTATTTTATCTCCTACTCTTATATTGTGTCTGTATTTGGATTGTCCGAAAATCCACATGGTCTGTGGTGACTGTCATTTTTAGAATCACTAACAAATGCTTTACATAACTGGTTCCCAACCTATTTTCCTTGAAGCGCCCCCAACTTGTATCGAAGAAAAGCTGAAATTTTGACTTTTGGACTTTACAACACTCTGGAGTTATTGGAAATGTTTGGATCACACAAGTCGGAAACAATCCTACGCAAACACCACAAGAATCTAATTCTCCAAATAGTAATAATATAATATAAGTGCCTAAACGTTATCTACAACTGTGCACAAATACAGGGTTCAAGAATTTGGCCTACCAAGTATCAATAAATCTTTTAAAATAGCTTTATATATATATTTCTGTATAAATCATCCATCAGGTGTGTTATTGTGATTATAGTTCTCCCTGTGTAAATCTAATTTTGACAACCTCAGAGCAGACAAATCCTGGCACACCCCCTGTGATCTTTGGCGCCCCCTGAAGGGGACCCAGACCCCAGGTTGGGAACCACTGCCTTGCATCAACCAACATTGAATTTACCTGTACTTGGTAAACACTTTTCTTATAAATCTATTATATTACATTCCTTCAATGCTAGGCTTTGGCTGAGGCCACAAGTCACCAACAGTGCAGTCCTTTTTTAATGACACCACAGCACTATTCTTACATGAGTGCCATCACAGAGGCAAAAAAACACATGGTATTCTAGGAAATAAGTGTCTTGTGTCTCTATGTTTGCCACAAATCTTTGTCATCTGGCAACAAAATGTCCTGGTCAATCCAATACCTGCAAGGGCACTAACAGATTGGTATTGTTGCAAGCATCAAGAGGAGTAGCAGAAAGCTAATGTTACTATGACAACTTTCCAGAGGTTTACAATCCTAACCTTGAAGGTATATAAACCATCAATGTCTCAGAGTTTGATTAAACCTTCAAACTAGACGCCCCGGTTCATATTTCATCCTCTGTCTGTACCCGGCAGCAGTACGCCCACACCGACGCCCCTGAAGTTGTTCTGCTGTAGTGCAGTTGTCAGTGTGAACGTGCCCTAACAGCAGAGAGTACACTGTGTGTGGCCACAAGATGGTGAATTTACTGCTGCCTCTTCTTCTCCTCGTGCATTTTTTATAACAATGTTACATCCAGGTTTTTTTTTTGTTATCCCATTTGGTTTGAAAATTGTGCTGCAGGCTGCTCTGAGTGCATATCTGACACTTCATGAAATCACAACATCTGTTTGTTTTGGGGTTGTTTGTTTTTTTCATAAAGTACACGATACAAATCCAAATAGCATTTCTACATTTTATTTCCACTTCTAATCTGCCTTTCCAAGGACAAAATGTATTCAACACCAACAAGAACAGCTCGCTCACCCTCATTGACACCATCAGAAAATGCATAGGTTGTGTGAAGTGTTGTGACTCCACTCAGCCAGCTGACCCGTCGAGACATACTGGCATTTTAATAACTTGCACTTGACTCTCCACAGCCCTATGAGGTCTATTGCTCTCAGGTTCTCTGGTACAGAGTTTTATGAGGGTCACTGAAGTTGAGAGAATAAGACAAAATCAGTAAGAGGAGGTGAGTCGGGGAAATAACAGGGAGGGTCGTGAGAATGAGCAACAAAGAGCGGTGAAAACTGGAGAGATGCAAGCAGTGAGGGAGACTCCGGTATGAAAAAAACATTACGTGATGTCATGTTGCTGGTGGGAACAGCAGGTGTAACAATACCAGTCATAGGCCAGTTCACACCTGTGGTGAACCAGACAGGGTGCAGGATGGTGATGATGAGTCATTACCCCTCTGGGGTCATTTTAAACAGATCAGACTGCACTAAATCCAAGGACATCTTCCTCGGATTAAGCTGAAGTCCCTTTTGTAAAAAGCTGTCTCACTAAAAATTCCCTCTTTAGCTTTCCCCCTGACTCCTCCTCTGTTTCTGATTTAAATTCAATAAGTGATATCAATCAGGGATAATTGCTTTTACCGAGATTCATCTCTGGAGTGTCCACAGTATTTAGGGGATTCAGTATATCATAGAGCATGTCCTACCGCGGGCAGTTAAAGTGTAAATCAGCGAGGAAAGGTTTGCGGTGCTGTAGATCAATAGGACAAAGCTAATCTTGCCGTCAGTCAAGGACGAAGCTAATTCCACCGACAGTCAACAGTGAATGCCTAATTTGAGTGTAAGACGAAGAGAAAGGGCTCACGCCGGCGGAGGTCAATAGCTCAGCACTAGTTTCTAGGTGAGACAAAGTTACAACAAGATGAAGGTACCTGAATTTCTAATCAACCCTTCGTCTCCTAAAAGTCTTTTTTGACATTAGAAGTGAAAACATATCCAGCCTGTCTTTCTTAACAAGGTATTACGGTTGGGCGATATGTTAAAATCTTCCAACCGGCCATCGCCAGACCAACAACCGGCAATGGCCGATATATTCGCGCATGTGTGTGTATGTGCATGGTGAGCACCCCCCTCCCCCTCTCCTGCTGCCGTAGTTCATCTGAGCGAGATCATCTTAAAACACATTTCATTCAAACTCGACAGAAATAAAATAAAACTCACCTAAACTGTCTTGGTTAGTCTTTCCAACAATCACAAACGCTGGTTTGGTAGAAACAAACCCTTATTTCACCGAGTTAGATGTGAAACTATGCCGGTTCTACACATTGTTTTCCCCCGCTGTATCTCTCAGCTCTTGTTCTTCGGTGGCAGACCATTAAATTAGCTAAATATAACCACAAATATCATCCACACAATTGCCCCAAAAACAAACAACAACCGGCAATGTACTCAGCCAATTGCCAATGGCCAATATATTCGTCCAATTGCCCAACCCTACAAGAAACGTAAGCTAAGAAGCTCTACAGGGTTATATTTGAATGAAATAACAGTCTGACCATACATTTAACCTCATCATTCATAAGAACAAGCTCCATACTGCTATACAAGATCAATGTTGGTTTGTTATTTCAATGTCTTCTACATGGTTCATCAAGAGGTGAGGTTTTTCTTGGGAGATGCAGCTTTACCATGATAGCATGTGTAAAGCCATCAAGTGCATATTTAAGACCCCTTTACAGGGTTTTTAAATCGAGTCAACTTGAAATACTAAAAAGTCAACCAAAGACGGCGTTTTTAACCAAATTGTGGAACTAATGTTTGCTAGCTACAGTTGATAAACTGGAAATTTGAAGCCTGCTTTTGTCTACCACTGTCAAATATCAAGGAACTATTGCTTTGAAAATTACTATAAATCTGCCCCAGTGTCACTTTAGGTAAACAAGACAGTGCTTACTTCATTCTGACTAAAAAAGCTGTTTCTCATTTTCCACATTGACGACTACATACACAACGGGTCAGGTGTGACTTATCTGCGTTGCCGTGCTCCATTTTCATCAATGAGGCCCAATGACTTTCCTCCTAAATAGTGCCTGTGTCCACTCCACACAAAAAAAGCCGGTCTGAGACCAACATATAACATTAGCAAGTGCATAACAGCTACATTACCATCTTCATCATATCCCAGCTGCTGGGCGATCTCAAGCCATATATTGTCCTTTGTTTGGTTGTTGAGGTAGTAGTGTTTGTCCCATTGTTATTCCAAAAAAATATTCCAAAAAAATGTCCCATTGGACAGAAAAAAAAACATTTGTACGACAGTCCGTTACCATGAAAACAAACGCCCATTGTTCCAAGGCCCCGAAAATACACACTCTCCTTGCTAATTATTATGAAGAATGATGGCGATATTTTTATGATATCAGTTGGAAAAAAGGATTTCATTGGTCAAACATACATCTCCACAGGTGGAAATCCACCGAAATCGAGGTCCAAAATCTGTTTTCTATAAATTTCCGTGCAAATGTTTCGGACGAAAATCCGTGCTTGGGGTGAAACAGCTTTAAAAGGTAATATACTTGGATATACACGTCTATTAGAGGCCAAGAGTTCAGATATGAGTCAAGTGTGAATGTTCTTTATTGTTTGTGGTGTGTTCAACATATTACTGAAATTGAATTTCATTGGTATTCTCCTGGAAAGGCAACATTATATGCTCGCTCCATTTATAGTCTGACTAGCACCTGCAATTGACTGCAGGGCTAGTCCGTCTCCACTGCTGGTAAAAACCAGAGAGAAAGTGAGGAGTGGAGGGGCTGATGAGATTTCTATTCCCTCCCCACATCGCTCAACTTTCTCACTCTACATCTGTCTTCCTCTCACTGATTTCTCTCTCTCTGCTCCTCCGTCTTCCACTCATGTTTTTTTCAGGTTTTTTGCACTTGTAGGTTTAGTAAGACAAAATGCAGCAGCAGCGCACGGGCGAATCAGCAGGCGGACCACAGGTGTTTGAAACCAAACGCCTACCGCATCCCGCTGCCCCTGATAATAGATCATACTGCCTCCGTTTGTGTACCGCGGCTGCTCTGGTGATTAATTGGGCCGGGGGTGCGAACCATGTGCTCGCTGTAGTGTGGATTCAAATCTGGTTTGTTGTATTTATGATGAGATGAAACTTGGGAGGATCCCTACAGAGGAACTGGGTCATTACAGCTGCAAAGAACACAACACAATCTTTGATATTGTAGAGGCTGCTTTCTAAATGGAGATGGGATTCAGTTCACAAGAGTAAGGGCATAATATGTATGACAAGAGAATAAACAAGGCAATATAAATATAAGACAGGGACGCCCATTCATGCACAAAATAAAACACCCAGAAGAAGTCATCTAAAGCCGTGAATCATGGCTCAAGTAGAAATATATTTCTTCCTATTTTTAATAAAACTCAAAATAAATATCACTAGCGGTGGGGAAATCATTTATCATTTTTATCATTATTGAAATGTCAGAGGCTATATATTTGCTTCATTTGAGTCTATGCGAAGGTAGAAGGAAGTTACCGCTTTTATTGTTGTAGTCTGAGTAATGTGACGTCATATCCGTTCCGTATCCGTCAACCAAAACAAACCGCAGCCGGTCACAGTGAGCCGAAACGAGAAAGTAGAAAATGTCGGAGGGTCCACATAGATACGACCTGCACCCTCACATGTTAAATCCAACATGGTAAACACTACACATACAGTAAAGTATGGAAAAACTTTGGCTTTCACACATTGCCAGGAAAAGCAGAGCTAGACATCATGGCTAAAGCTGCGTGCTAACTCTGTCATGGACAGGAAACGTTATTGTATTGCGGTAACGTGCGGTCAAACCAGCCGTCGCTCTAATCTCCGTGGTCAAATCAGCCGACGCTACAACTGTAGAGCACCAATATACTGACATTTATGTTAAATGCATTCAAACGGCCCCAATGGAGCTGACCATGGTTGTATAAAGAGAACGGAGCTGACGGGAGAGCTAACGACGGACTTGGCAAAGATAGCGGAAGTATACAAGCGTGACTACGTCCGGCTTTCAAACTAAGGTGTTAACAAAGGGAACTGTATATATACATACTGTATAAATACATATATGGAAATAAGATTGATTGGATTATATTCACCAGAAATATAAAACATTACATGTCCCTTATAAATTAAAAAGAAAATACCACTAATTTGTGAGGGAAATGTCTTTATTGTTTGATTTTTTGGGTTGCTGGAAAAAATGTTATAAATAATTCCTGGCAATGACTGATATATATTTGACTTCAGGACATCTCTGACTACATACATGCTGAAAATCAAACATTCTGTCTGTATAAATGTAGATATTTTCCAAATTAAAAGTCCCTAGAAGTGTATGATTCAACTTTTTCCCATAGTCTACTGTTAAAAAAGTTAACAAAAAATGCAATGAATCGCAATACTTATTGAATCGGCACCCAAGTATCTTGATAGTATTGAATCGGGAGGTAGGTGTATTGTCCCAGCCCTAATATATCATTAGAGGAAAAAGAGTATCTCGCTCTGGCCTAAATGACACTGAAATAACTCATGCCAGGAAACGGCAACTCTCCTGGACTACCATTTTTCAAAAACCTTTAAAAGCAATTCAGTTGTTAATGAAGCAGATTCAGAGAGTTCTGACTTCATGAGATAAACCGCTTCTCCGTTCGTTATATATTAAAAAAAACACAGAGAAACCTAACACTGACAGCCTTCTGTGCGAGCTTGGCGAACAGTAATATACTGGAGCGGGGGATAATGATCCTCCGCTTTACATCCCTATGGCTCCCAGTCAGAGTGATCATCTAACTGTCTGTGCCTGGCAGTTGGACAGACAGCTGCACTACCAATTAAGCCCATTCAAAAGCAGGCAGTTTAATTAGTTGAAGGATAGTTGTTGAAGGGGCTCGTTATGAAACACCCATTGTGAAAAACAATAATTACCTACAGTTATGTTAATTGCTCAATATTTCTCTGATTGCCTGCTATAAAAATGTGCTATTTTCTAAACCTGAATAATCTGAAATAATGTCCACGTTAATAACCCAGCTCTTAACTCAACAGAATAGTCAGAATCACATTCATACCAGATGTCATTCTGAAGAAAAAGATGCTTTTAAATAGTGGATATTTTATTTTGAAAAAGCAAAAGACAGAGCATAAGGGCTCCGTGGCGAGAATACGTATCACTCCACAGTTCACAATCCTTTCCACCGAAAACCTGCCGGCAGCCTCTCACCCTGCTGGAACGGACACACTGGGAAATAACACATCGCAGGGTGGCGTGGAACACACATATGCACGCGGCACGCACACACACCCTGCGAGTGTAGCCACATGAAGACATATGGTCATTCCCACCATAGGGGAGGAAGTGTAATGCAATAAGCCAGAGAAGCTTTGGCAGGGTCTGCATGTTATCTGCGCGTGTTAGCGCTCAGTGTGGCGTTTCCGAAATCATCGGCCCTTCCATTCCATGAGGAGGCCATTCTGCCTTTACGCCTCGGTGAATCTATGACAGCAAACCAGTGAAACAGACAGAGGGGGGAGGGGGAGAGAGGGAGTGCCTCGACTGAGAGTGTGGAGGAAGCGAGGTGATAAACAGAGAGAAATAACATGTTTGAACCAATAGAGGGAGAAAGACACGGAGGAAGAGAGAGAGAGAATCTGCGTGGTGAGGGGGGAGGAAGAGGCTGCTGCAGAGACGCAGGTGTGCATAAGATGCAGCAAAGGAGGAAGTGACAGAGGAGATATGAAAGCCTGAGTGTGTGTGTATGAGTGTGTAGGCACAGGTGTAAGTGTGTGTAATTTGCCTAAGCCTCTGGATTTGTCTCTTCAGAGCGACTCCGAAGGAACATAGGGCTTAAGGCCATCACACTGCGGGGATTTGTTACACACATGCAGGCCTGTGTGCACATGGGCGCTCACACACATTGGCATATACATAAAAAGACACCTGCACACACACTAACAGACACACACACACACACATATCAGGAGATACAGCCATCAGAGGAGTGAGCTTCACAGATGACGTCTCAGCGTATCGTAGTTTATTAACGAACAAACTACTCAGCGAGCAGAACACAAATCTGATGAGCAATCACGTCAACTTTTGAGATTGTGTGAAGATAGGCGTGTGAGCACTGATTAGGTTTTGAGAGAGATGAGAAAGAAGACAAAGAAGAGGAATCTTCGGTTCTCAGTGTCTTAGTTCCTTCAATAAAAACTCAAAGAAAAATCCATTAAATTTCACCTGAAGTTAAGTGCCACCCATTATCTAGAGGCTTCAGGACCTCCATCCGCTTCTGTGGTCCATCTGATTTTTCAATTATAGAACTTTATGAAAAAGATATGCCCCTAATACACCACATATCTGCCTGTTAGCCAAAAAGAATGAGCATGTACCCTCTTATGATCTCGAGAGATTAGAAGCTGCCAAAAACGTCTCGAGGCAGTAGCAAAAGGGTACATTTCAATTTGGACCCAGTGGCCAACTCTGGGTCTGAAAACTGAAGCCAATGCTAAAGTGCCTTAAACTTGCCTTCTTTCTAACAGCCAGCAGGGGTCGACTCCTCTGGTTGCAAAAAGAAGTCTGATTGTATAGAAGTCTATGAGAAAATGAGCCTACTTCTCACTTGATTTATTACCTCAGTAAACATTGTAAACATGAGTTTATGGTCTCAATCGCTAGTTTCAAGTCTTCTTCAATACAGCATGATGTTCATTTAGTAAATTATGGTCCCATTTAGAGTCAAATAGACCATAAAGCAGGGGATGCTTTAAGGTGTGACTACCTTGTGATTGACGGGTTGTTACCACGGCTTTGTCCGGTCTGGGAGCTGTCCGTGTTTTCATCTTAGAACTTTAACCTTTTCACAGTGTGTTTTCATTTCATGAAAGTTAATTATAACTTTTTTGGATGCCTAAAAATGTTGTATTCAGCGTTCAGGTGTACTTAGCTCCACCCTCTCGTGTCACTTCTGGTTGCAAAAAACCAAGATGGTGACGTCCAAAATGCAGATCTCAAGGCTAAAGAACGGCAGTCCACAAATCAATAAGTGACGTCACAGTGACTACATCCACTTCCTATATACTGTAAAGTCTATGATTTGACATGATAAAAAATTGTTTCACACTAGCAAATATAAATATGCACAAATATTCAATTGCACCATTTTAGAATAGGCAAAAATAACACATTTATACTGCATACAAAAACTGCAGTGTTTGCCCCAAACTGCGTGGGATTACCATAAAGTGGGCATGTCGTGGGTGCCCATGGAACCCATTTTCAGTCACCTATCTTGAGGTCAGAGGTCAAGGGAACATGCCAGTTTTCCCTCGCCAAAATTTTGCGTAACTTTGGAACCTTGGAACTTCCCGACAAGCTAGCATTGGTACCAATGTATTCCTTAGGTTTTCTAGATTAATATGATGCAAGTATCTTCACTCTAAGCTTCATTTGGTTTTGTCTCTCTTACTCTTTCTCTACTTCTATGCACACTCTCCTTCACTATGTCCTAACGTTGATGAGTAGAACGAGGGGATGACTGTGTGTGTGTTTGTGTGTGTGTGACAGCGCCTTGGGGAATGCAGACTTTGAGCGGATTAATATGATCTAAATATAAACACTGCTAATCAGGACATCAAATAGGCACAGGGAGACACAGATATATACACATTCAGACACCCTTTCTTGTGCGCCACACACAAACTTTCAAGTGCACAAATATGCATGACCGCGGTGTTGCCTTTTTATCTGTCTCATTTCTGTCATTTTCATCTTTTTCATCTTTCAGGCTCAAAAAACAAGTCGGAGTAGGAAACATTCAAGGGGGTTTCAAAACAAGCAAGTCATCCGTATCCCATGGTTTATAATACGATTACAGGTTCAAAACGAAACAAAAACTCCAAAGACGTGCCCGTACAAACTGTAGGTGTGATCTGACGTGAAAACAACAGTGGAAACACTAATTGGTTTATGGCTGAATGAAGGGTAATCTGCATTGTCTTCAGTGAAAGACGCTATTTATATGCACACAAATACCTGCGGTACACCACACACACACGCAGTCACAGTTCAAGATACAAACACAGATACCGGTAGGTAAATTGCCTGAAGTACTTCACAGAGGAGAGTTTATAATCAATGTGACTGGCTGAGATGAGATCGCATCATCTCTCATAATAGGCTACAAATACATCATTAGATCAAGATGCATGTATCGATGTGTGTGTGTGCAGAAAAGGAAGGAGAGGTCAAGAGACAGACTGCAGACTGTCTGCAGGACAGTCAAAGAGCCACTTGCAGAAAAAGAGCTGAGGGAGAGAAACAGAAAGTAGGACTGCTGAGAGAGAGAGACAAAGCCATATATTCCTCTCTTTCATTGAAAGCTTCCTCCATTCTGCTATTCTGTAAAAACAGCCGGAGGCATTGCATTGTGAGTCCAGCATCAACCACAACACACACACACACACACACACACACACACACACACACACACACACACACACACACACACACACACACACACACACTTGGAGGTAACACAGGCAGCAAAACACTGCTTGTTGAGCAGCACATTTCCTTGTATTTTCTACCTCATGAATTTAGAATAGGGTCAGAGCCTCCTGGAGGAACAGGTGCACGCCATTTTTTTTAAAGTTTTCCATGCTAGTTTTCCATGCTTGTGAGGACTTTTTCTTTTAAGAGACACTAGTTATTCTCTTAAAGAAAGATTAAACTGCACTCAGTGGTGGATGAAGTACCTGAAAGCCATACTTGATTAAAAGTACAGCTATCTAACCAGAAAATGACTTTAGTAGAAATTAAAGTCACCTATTAGAATATTACTTAAGGAAAAGTCTTAAGGTGTCTGATATTTACTGTACTTAAGAATCAAAAGTAATTTTCTGATATTAAATGTACTTAAATCTGCAGTAGGCAGAATATTTTTGGCATCATTGGGCAAAAAATTCCATAATATCCTTTCAGCATATTATAATTCAAGTGTTCTGGGATACACCTCCTCATGGCTCTTTTTTCAGGCTTTAGAAAATCTAGCCTGTAATGGGAGACTTTGGCAAATCACAGGTAATTTCAGAGGGAGCGTTCCTATTGGCTGTGCTCCAGCTGGTGGGCGGTGCTTGGTATTTCCTCAGCTGATCTCAACATGGCTTTCTCATTTTACAGCTAAACAGTACACAACAAGATGTTTCTGAAAACATTTGAGGACAGAAATAGGCATTACAGTAACAGAATATTGATTCATATTTGATCAGCGCTGCCTAGTTTGACCGTTTGATCAGAGTTCACGAGTGATTGACAGCTGACTCATAGACAGCAGGCTCTAGCTCAGCTCTGATTGGTTGTTTTCCTCCGGTCTGTGAAATCATGCAGATGCCATTAGGAGCACCGGAGGACACAGAGGCACATGATTTTTTTTTCATATTACCCCTCTCATGCACTACTGTCAGGACATATTTTTATATGATTTTTTTAATCATATTTGCTCCATTTCTACACAGCTTTAAAAATTGAAAGTAAAAGTACAAGTAAATGCTGTTTATAAAAAAGCAAGGATTTTGAGATTTATGAAGTTTATTCCTCTTAAAATGCACACCACCACCTTGAAAAATGGAGGCTACATTACACTTGAAGAAAAACGAGGTCTTCACAACTAAAAGGATTTAAAGAACAAAATCCAGTTTTTCCTTCCCTCGTAGTCACAAGTAACACAGCCTGCGTGGACTTGAGCGAAAATCAAAACTTAACTACGGCTTTGAAAGCACTTTGTTTACACTTGCCCATCACGTGAATGATTTAACTTGCAAGCTAGGACCACAGATTCGCCAAACCTGCTTGCTTGCAATAGTAATGAAGATGCTTAGAGGAAATGTATCAGAGTAAAAGTACACATTTCATTTAGGAAATGTGGTGGAAAGTTGACAGAAATATAAAAACTCAAGTAAAGTACAGATACTCCCAAAAAATACTTAAAAGTACCGTAACAAAGTATAATTACTTTGTCACATTACACAACTGACTGCACTATAACCATGACCCTTATAGAAACCTTTTAATTCTAATTTAAATATGAACCTGAATTCCAACCTTGACCCTAAACCAAACTTGTTTTTGCCAAAAAGTCTAATGTCTAAAATTCAAACTGGGTATACACTTATAGACCACGCTGCCAGCATGCTTCTGTGTGTGGGAAGTAAAATGAGAAGAAACCTCTCTGGAGGCAACGAGGAATACTCTGCTGGACACCAACTCTGACATCATAAACTTTCTCCTCCACAAACAGAAACTCGGACGCCCCGTCCCTGCTTCCCTGCCTGCATTCCTCCGCCTCCCTTGCCTCTGCTGCCATAGCAACACAGCAGCCAAATCCCCCAAAAAAAAAAAAAAAACACATTCAAATAATGAATTCAACCAAACGACTAAATAAATAATTTGCGAGGAATAGATTTAAAAAAAAAAAAAAAATCAATGCATGAGTAATGCTCACCATTTTCGTTTTAACTGGATATTTTACTGGATGTCTGTCTGTGTTTAGGTGCTTTGGTTGCCCATCTGTCCAATAAATAAAAACCTGATATATATACCAGAAAATAAATGTACCCACAGTTTAAATGAGAAGGCCCTGCAGGCTCAGTATCCATATCAGCTCTTGTATTTTGTGCATAGAAATGACTAGAGAGAAGCATAAAAATATGAATCATGTATTCCTTTAATTAAATTCCCGCATAAATTAACATGTTAACCTCAAAATCTCACATCAAAGGATAGAATTTATGCATGTGTGTGAGAGAAGGAGAGAGAAAACGGGAGGAAAAGAAAGCATTAGAGAAAATAGCAAGACAACAGAACTGAAAAGTTAAGAATGAAAGAAAAGGCAAAGTTTGGATAATTGTTATGCCCACATCCTCTCTCAACATATAGAATATCATGTATGTGTATGATACAGTGTATAATGAGTCAAGAATTATCCTAATTAAGAATTAAATGAGTTCCACAGCAAAGAACTCCCAGCACAACTATCATGTTTTCATTCAAACTGTGGTGATATTATACTACTGATAGCAAAGACAACACACAGCTGTTGGAAAATATAGCAAATAGATCCATCCGAATGCACGGGTGTTTCTACTGTTTTTTTCTTTCTGCTCCAACAAGCAGGTGGTAAATAAGCCAGAGCATGCTTCCTCTGACTGTTTGGATTTTATGAAGGGGTGATCACCATGTCAACAAGACGGCAGTTTGCTGCTGATATCGTGCGATGTCCTGCAATGTTGACCAAATGGCTTTTTTCCAGTATCAATACCTTCTGGCGACACAATTTTACATCAATTGCATTCAAATTTTAAGAAGTATATCAACCTTTATGCCTGTCAACTGAAGTGTAACTTAAAACTAAATACATTTTTTCTACTTAGCAAATTATGTCTACTATTCACCTTTTTACACAAGCAATGGATTCTGGTCTTATTCTATAGTGTCAATTGCAACGGAGGTTAGTTTGATTTTCCAGTTGAAATGTGTTGAGGGAGTTGTGAGACTGGGCCTGACTCATAGACTGTATATACAAGAAGTAGACAGAGTCACCGTGACGTCAAATAGTGGTCTGTGGACTGTTGTTTTGAAGCCTTGAGTTTGGCATTTTGGCCGTTGCCATCTTGGTTTTTGGCCGTCGCCATCTTGTTTTTTTGGAACCAGAAGTGACACGAGACGTTGGAGCCAAGTACAACTGGATGCTGAATGAGACATTTTTAGGCGACACACTGACAACACACCCAAACAAACAACGCTGTGGTAGCGACCTGTCAATCCCAAGGTAGCCACGCCCTAAAGCATCCCCTGCTTTCTGGTCTATTTGACTCTAAATGGGACCATAATTTACTAAATGAACATCATGCTGTATTGAAGAAGACTTGAAACTAGCGATTGAGACCATAAACTCATTGTGACAAAGTGGGTGAGAAAACCCCATTTGTCCCCAACATTGCAACATTTCATATTAATTTAACCATGCTTGTTTAGTCATTATTTAGCCACAATGCCATCAACTGTAACTTGCAGACACATTCTATCCCTGGTTTGTTTGTGTTTGGCAGTAAGTTTGGTTGCAGAGCATACAGTATACAACTTTTTGGTTAAATTAAAACACTGACCAGCATTGTTAAGTTTAGTTAAGTTATTCATTTCTTTCTCTCATACTCACCATAGACAAAAGGAGGAAGCACCCAGCCACTTCCTGCTTTTATACACTGCGTGACATCATCAGTGATGTCACCGGAGCAGACCAAGTAAGGTGGGGAAGGTTAAGTTGGAAAAAGTAATTTTGTGATGTATTGTGATCAGATTAACTGGTTACAAAGGTATGTGTTGTAGGGATGTGTGGTAGTGTTGTACTACTACTTTTAGTGGGAAGTACCCACTAAAATTAGTTATCTCTTTTCAGAGAAGGGTCTGGGTTTCCTGGGAAAATGGTACAGCCTGCTGAAGAGTGACTCTTTGATTGAGGAGACTATATAAGCAGTTGTTTTGGGCTGGTACTGGGGAGGATCTCTGCGTGTAGATGTGTGCACGTGAAGTTTAGTTACTCTAAGTTATTTGTCATGAGTTGAGTTGTATTGAGTTAGAGCAGAGTTAATTAACTGTTCTGTCACACGTGTAGCATGATGGTACTGTAAATAAAACGTCATTTTTTTGCACAACTGGACAATGTTTCCCGAGTCTGCCTCCTACACTTTAAGCCACTTTGGTCAGGCTTCCTAACACTCATGTTTACAATGTTTACTGAGGTAATAAATCAAGTGAGAAGTAGGGTCATTTTCTCATAGACTTCTATACAATCAGACTTCTTTTTGCAACCAGAGGAGTCGCCCCCTGCTGGCTATTACAAAGAATGCAAGTTTAAGGC
>CAKAKR010062081.1:55156-73344 GCA_916700685.1 Adelosebastes latens | reverse complement strand
TGGTCTATTTGACTCTAAATGGGACCATAATTTACTAAATGAACATCATGCTGTATTGAAGAAGACTTGAAACTAGCGATTGAGACCATAAACTCATTGTGACAAAGTGGGTGAGAAAACCCCATTTGTCCCCAACATTGCAACATTTCATATTAATTTAACCATGCTTGTTTAGTCATTATTTAGCCACAATGCCATCAACTGTAACTTGCAGACACATTCTATCCCTGGTTTGTTTGTGTTTGGCAGTAAGTTTGGTTGCAGAGCATACAGTATACAACTTTTTGGTTAAATTAAAACACTGACCAGCATTGTTAAGTTTAGTTAAGTTATTCATTTCTTTCTCTCATACTCACCATAGACAAAAGGAGGAGGCACCCAGCCACTTCCTGCTTTTATACACTGCGTGACATCATCAGTGATGTCACGCAGTGTATAAAACTAGTTTTATTTCAGTGTACTAAAATTAGTTATCTCTTTTCAGAGAAGGGTCTGGGTTTCCTGGGAAAATGGTACAGCCTGCTGAAGAGTGACTCTTTGATTGAGGAGACTATATAAGCAGTTGTTTTGGGCTGGTACTGGGGAGGATCTCTGCGTGTAGATGTGTGCACGTGAAGTTTAGTTACTCTAAGTTATTTGTCATGAGTTGAGTTGTATTGAGTTAGAGCAGAGTTAATTAACTGTTCTGTCACACGTGTAGCATGATGGTACTGTAAATAAAACGTCATTTTTTTGCACAACTGGACAATGTTTCCCGAGTCTGCCTCCTACACTTTAAGCCACTTTGGTCAGGCTTCCTAACACTCATGTTTACAATGTTTACTGAGGTAATAAATCAAGTGAGAAGTAGGGTCATTTTCTCATAGACTTCTATACAATCAGACTTCTTTTTGCAACCAGAGGAGTCGCCCCCTGCTGGCTATTACAAAGAATGCAAGTTTAAGGCACTTCCACATTGGCTTCACTTTTCAGACCCAGAAGTTACTGCCTGGTCTGAATGCATTTTTTTTTTTATTTGTGAAGGGGCTTTACCCTAAAATGCTGTATTAAGTTGCTCTTTAAATACATTCTGTACAACTTATGGTATGGTGCATTATTTATCATGACAGATCAGGGTACAAACATTTCACAACCACCTTTCAAGCCAACAGAAAGTGAGTCTATCAAAAGAGTAGAATAATTTGCTTTAAATCACCTGAAGCTGCAGGTTGCCTGTGTTTGTTTATCATTTGTCTCCCAGGTTTGGCATACAACATGCAAGTCCCAGATGTTTGGAACTTCCCACCAGCTTGTGAACACAATGAGAGTGACTGAAAGGACCATTTTAATTGGGATTGAGTCGCCAGGTAATAATTCAGGTCCAAGTTTTACTTCCTGTCAGCTGTTAGAAAACGCCGCAACCTGGACCCGTTTAGAATGTTAATGACACAAATATGTCTGTCGCATTTGATCTCTCCTTTAAATACAGTAGTCACTCAATAAATAGAGCCATTTTAGGTTTGACTTAACAGGTTATATATTTATTGACGCTTGTTTGCTCCCAAATTTGGTTCCTCTGGCACATTCTAATGGCACTATTCCATCATATACACTGATCTTAATTATTGCATATTTTAATGAGTTTGCATGCCCGATTGTTAACATGTAGTGAATTATTGTAAAGGAGAAAATGGCTTCTTGTGCGTTTTAGCCCACAGTCTGTAAATAGATACTAATATTTAAAACCACACACATTCCCGACTGATCAGGACTTTTGTAATTAAGAATCATTAGACCTTATTAATCATTTTTAAATTATGTATTGACTTCTGCCACAATGATAATGTATTATTTACTAGAAACATAAATGCACTCTTATTCAATGAAAATAAACTGGATGATTTTAAGTTTTTAATCCCATGTCTTATCTAGCCTATGTATTAGTTTTAAATTGAATTATTTCAAAAAAAAAAAAATAAATAATAAACATTTGCTAAAAGTAACAAAACAGTGTATCACTTGACTCAATTCATGTGAATCTACTTAATCAACTCAACCTCTAAAAGCGCAATGAATATGAAGGTAATTCATTCATTCGTCCAATTATTAAGCCCATAAATGTCTGTGTGGCATATATGGAGGCGGAGGCTAGTGGTCGTAAAATGTACACGCATAATTTATCATTACTTGTTAAGGATCAAGAATTAATGTAATGATGAAATGTAGTTACCGGCTGGACTTCAATGAGTAGTCGGCTGTTTGGCCGGCAGCTGGCGCTTATGGAAAGCTCCGAACTGGGCTGATGGGTAAGTGGTTTCAGCACAAATACACTTTTACATGTACCTGGCATGTGTTTTAGAGAGTGTTGAAGATTGAACATGATGTGGAAAAAAAGGGGTGATGGCTTCAGCATACGGTAGTTCTGTAATATTCATGTTAACCTCTGTTTCACCTCGGTTTGAATTCTTAACTGTATCTTAATAGCTAACATACTGTACATGTATAGCTGTGAGTGATGTGTGTTGCCTGGCAGGTGCTGCAATAATTTAAACCTGAGGTGACGTTTTCATGACCTGTAATGTTTAAGTGATAAAAGTGAATATGGCAATGAAATAGATGCTTAATGTTTGCCCTTGTCACACAGAACGAGCATGAGATAGATACGAGAGTATGCTTCTTTAAACTTCGGCGGCACAAATTAGTGTGCGTGCACAAGGATGCATGTTCGTAAGTAAAAGAAGATGAAAATTGAACACTTTTGTTTTTAAAATAAATGTCTCCTGAACTTTGCTCTCTGAATTTCTCTCGTTCTATCACCCCTTTCTTCTAATCTTTTTGAATCGTCTCACCTCAAAGTGTTGTCCTGACCAGAAAAATGACAGCACTGGTCACTCGGTCAAATACTTAAAGGGATACTCCGCCGATTCTCCACCAGCTCTGTGTCATTGCAGTGGGCGTGGTGTGTTCAGATGAATGGTGTTTGGCTTCCCTCTGTGTTGCCAGTGAGCTCCCCGCCCCTCCGCCAGCAAAAGTCCTCCGGCAAATGGGCCCGGATACTGGCGGCACGGGAGTAGGCCGGGCACTGTTCGTCTGCCCACAATGCGATGACACAGAGCTGGCTGAAAATCTGCAAAGTTTCCCTTTAATACAACCCAGCTTTATGTTTTCCTAGTCTCGCATAGCCAGACGGACCTATCTCCACAGCACTGTGTCAGCACTGGAGGTCTGGATGCACCCATTCTCATTCTGTTATAGGGGGAAAAATGTTCTGGCTTGATTATATTTCTTTAAACCAATCACAATCGTCTTGGGTGGCACTAAGCACAGGGTGCAGCAACAGTGTCCTTGCAAAACAGTAACACGCAGATAGCGGAAGGGGAGGAAAATACCGCATGAAATACACGGCCAATGGCAGGCAGAAAAGCAAAGCCTCAAGTAGCGTGACTTTGTTAGAGTGTGCAAAGCCTCTTAGAAGAGGTCAGGGTGGATGGTTATGAGTTAAAAGCATCTGACTTTGTGACTTATAACATTGCAAATCGCTGTTTGCATTCCATTCTCTACCAACAGTCAACGTCTGTTAACCACGCTATTCCCCTAACCTTAAAACCAACATTAACTGAGTTTTTTGGCTACTTGGGGGCAGCCAAACATAACACTGACATATGATCACCTTTTAAGTTGATGTGGCAAACATGTTGGCAAACAGTTGCTTATTTAGACATCCAACCATCGTCTTACTGACCAACTGACGACTGTAAATCCAATAGCTCTCTTTTTATCTCTGTTTTGTTCTCCAGCAACTCCTGAGGGAAATATCTGCCAAAAAGTTCCACTGTGTTCACCAGCTAGTTGCTAACTTTGTGGTTTGGTGCTGAGCAGGTAGTGTGGAGTCGGTTTTAGAGCTTATTTTTGTGAAACAGCTTCCCAATGGGAACCAAAACAGTACATCGCAGGTCGAAAAACTCATCTAATGAAACAGTGACAGTAAGTCTCCAGCTATGATTTTCTCACTCACATGTTCACACTCAAATCAAGCGTCAACAGTGTGAAATGTTCAGCCTATCTTTGTGTGTGTTTTCTCATGAATGTCTGTGCCCTTTGATGTCTCTCTGTGTACATTGCGAACATGCCTATGGATATTTATTTATGTGTGAACACCAGCTAATAAAGCTTAACACCATCCTCGACACGCGGGTATGAAGTCACTGCACAAATCACAAGAGGTCAAAAGATGTGGAGATAGCGCTGCATAGTTTTATGTCAACTAAATTCACATATAATGATCTGAAAATAACGAAGCACATGATCTTGTCATCAAAGCAGCTTATTTTAGAAGTGGGTATGTAAAGCAGATTCAGGCATCTAGTCAGGTTTGCATGTGACTTTTGAGGTGCACATCTCTTTTAAAGACCTTATCACTTCAAAACTGCCTGACTGAAATGTTTTATTAAGATATATCATATATTTTAGGGGTGGGTAAAAAGATAGATTCACCTATGTATCGCGATTCTGTTTTTTTTACAATTTTGAAATCAATTTTGAAATGCCAGAATCTATATATTTGTTTCATTTGAGTCTATGCAGAGGTAGAAGGAAGTGACCGCTTTTATTGTTGTTGAGTAACGTGACGTAATATCCGTTCCGTATCCTTCAACCAAAACAAACCGCAGTCGGCCGCTGCGAGCCGAAATGAAAAAGTAGATGACGGCGGAGGCTCCACGTGGATACGACCTATGAATTAAAAAGAAAATACCACTAATTTGTGAGGGAAATGTATTTATTCTCTGATTTTTGGGTTGCTGGAAAAAAATTGAATAAATAATGCCTGACAATGACTGCTATATTTGACTTCAGGACATCTCTGACTACATACATGCTGAAAATCAAACATTTTTACTGTGTCAATTTAGATATTTTCCAAAGTAAAAGTCCCTAGAAGTGTGTGATTCAACTTTTTCCGATGGTTTAGTGTTAAAAAAGTTGACAAAAAATCGTAATATAGAATCGAAATTCTTGTAGAATCGCAATACATATGGAATCGGCACCCAAGTGTCGTGATAGTATCGAATTGGGAGATAGGTGTACCGTCCCAGCCCCTAATATATTTATGCATTTTCTTTATCTTAAAACCTTGCACTGAACCAGTCTACCATGTGAATTACCCCAGGCAGTGTATATAAGTTGAGTTAACAGATCAATATGAACTGATTTATGCCACGTTCATAGCAGTAACGAGACAGAGACAGAAACAGAAGCTACAGAAACAGGAAGGCAGCGTTCACCTAAGAGAAATTAAACAGACGCCTTGCTCCAGAACCACATAATGAAAAACACAAATGCCGCAAACTGAGAGAAAAGGGGAATACAAAGGGAGGGAAAGAGGAAAAACTAAGTGAAGATATAAGGCCATGTCTAAGCCTGCATAAATTCCCATTTCTCTTTTGAATAATAACAGTTTCATTCTGGAGTGAAAAATGGGGAAAGGCTCGGGTAAGTGGTGAAACTTTTAAATCCGCGGTTCCGTGCTGGCGGAGTGGGAATAAATTACTCTGTCAGAGTCAAACTATGGAGACACAGCTACGCTTGTTAAAGTGGAGTGTGTTGGAAATGCCTCCAACCCCTCAGTCATTACCCATCATTTCTCAGGTTTCCTCTGCCAACTCCGTCGCATAATTGGGTCTGCGCTACCTCTGTCACCATCAGCAGTCATTTAGATGTAAATATGAGGGCAGCCGATGTAAGAGAAGCACGGGACTTTGATAGGTGAGCGTCGGATGACTTTTCTATTTTTACAACTGAGATTGCATTGAGAACTAAAACAAAGCCTGAGATTGTATGGCGTGTGAATCGGGGTTGAGACAAATGGATCGTATCAGATGAAGAGAGCTCAGTTTTCCTTGAGGAAATTTGGAGAAATGTAAGTCAATGCACTTCATCCATCTGTCTTCCTGTCATTGTGCATTCAAACAGTATCCTGTAGGTCTCTCCTTCTGGTTTAACTTTCAGATTGCTCTGTTCTAGCCTCGCAGTTAATATGAATTTACATCTCGCTGCACTTAATTATTCCGTCTGGGCCAGACATCAACTTCCTCGCACTGAATTTTTGAAGACTGTTGAATATGAAACAGAAGGTGAACTTTAAGGGGTAAAAAGACGCTTTCAAAAGATGCAAACAAAGGCTGCAGGCCCACAGGGGAAATGCATACCGCCTGCTCTCAGATCTGATTTAAGCTCTGTGTATAATCATATATCTTCTTCCATTTCTTCTCTGTGTGTTCTCTAAAAGAAACAGAACACAGATAATAAAATAAACATCACTGACTAAACACTGATCTGATTTCAATTTACAAGAGTTGTAAAAACCTTTAAACTCGGGTGTCTGATTTTTGCTGAGGGCGTTTTTTTCTACCATCTTTAATGTACTAAAGAAGTCTCGCAGATCTAAGAAAATTTCATTTTAGAAAACTCTGTAATTCCACGAGTGACTGCGTGAGAATGAGATTTTGTATGCCTTTAAAGTCTGGGAACAAATACGGATAGAAGACACGTTGGTTGAGATAGTGGAGAAGGAGAACAGGGAGATCATCGAGTGAGAAAAAGTGAAAGGAGAGAGGGGGAACGGTGACAAAAAAAGAAGAAATGAGAGTTATATGGTAAGAAGACAAGTACTGGAGCATGTCTAGAACATTTTTACTGTGATTAAAGCAGCTTGTACCCCAATAAGCTAGTAGTTCCACCCCAGTAATAGGATAGTGGAAAGTACAGAGGATGGCAGAGCAATGAGCAAAAAAGAGAGTGAAGCAGACGAGATATCGCAGAAATAGAAAAAAATAGAGAAACTCGTAATGGTTTGAGAGAAATAAACAGACAATGAGACAGATGGAGAGCATCGATTAGTCTTCCCGAATCCCGGCATTCCAGCGATCCGACATGGATCGCTGTCGAAGCAACAATGCAATTGCCGACAGAGTTGTAATTCGGCCCCATTCACTCCCAGCTAATCAGCCTCTGCCAGCTCACCATCCATCAGCCTGTTGGGTTACGTGTGTGTGTGTGTGTGTGTGTAACCGAGGAGAAGAGGGAAGACAGAGGGACGCTACGAGGAGTTGTCCGTGTACATGCGTGAGTAGTTATCCAAGTTTGATTTATTAGCAGCGAGGCAGAGAGTAACAAAAGACATCCAACTGTAAGTTCATCAGCGCTCCGCTCGCTGCTCCTGCCAGGTGGGAGACAGCAGGACTCATTTGTCTCCGTTTGTACAGTGTTTGATCTGGTCCAGCTGAGGAGAGACTGGCCATATCTCAGCATTGTTCTACTAGACAGGCGGAGGGAAAGTCCTCCTCAAAGTCCAACCGAGGACTGTTTGAATGTTAATCAGTGTAGCTGCGATCCAGAACTACTGGTCACTGAAGCAGAAATCACTTTAAGAACAAATTGTGATTCCTTTTTTCCTTGTTGATTTAGATCAAGGTTGCTATAGGTGGGGTATATAGCTGAGGCATTAATCACTGGTCATGCTAATTACCCAGTTTTTCTTCCATTTAATCTTAATCTCAGAATCAGAATCAATAAATATAATTCATCACCGGACGTTAGGAAAAAGACCTCCAACCATTATCTTTCCTGTAGCAGTTAGCCAGAGGTTTCATGGGTCAAAGAAGATGTGCCCAAACCTAAACTGACATGTGACAATCCAACCGAAACCTGATATGGATCAAAGCATTTAAAAAAAAAAAACAGATAGTCCCGAGGGAGCAACTGGACCAGGGTTTACATTGACCTTAAAGGGTGCATACATCTGCGTTTTGTTCAGTTTTTTTTTCAAATAAAAAACACCCTCTCAGCTGTTGCAAAAAGCATTGACGTAGCTTACTTTGGTAAGCTAATCGAAGCTAATCAATGAGGTTATGAAAAATGTGAAAGCTAGCACTAGCTGGGTCAACATCAGCTGTGCTAAGTTTGGAAATAACTGAAAGGGTTGGTTTGTATATTTGGTTCGAAAACACAAATGGCCCTCTCTAGAGCCATTTGGAGCAGAGCCAGTGCTCAGAGTGTGTATGTGTGTACGTGGAAAGTGAGTGGTGAAGCACGAGAGAGAGCGCGGTGGCGACGGTAGCGAGTAACATTATCGGAGTTTGGTTTTCTGGGCTACTGTAGAAACATAGCAGACTCCGTGGAGAGGGGACCCGCTCCCTAAGGAGATATAAACGGATCATTCTAACAACAAAAACACAAGATTTTCGTTATCAGCTGATTATACAACTAAAGAAAACATACTTATTAATAATATATTCCATCTCTGCCAACAGATCCCCCTAAATGTTACTGGTCCTTTAAGGAAATGGTACCATGTACAGAAAGAACCAGGCCCAGGAAATGTAATTAATTGTGTTCCATTTACTATAACGACAGAGCACCTGTGCATTTGAATTAAGCAGTTTTCTCTGTTTTGAATGGTTGACTAAAATAGCTTACAGCATTGTTTACAGTTCTTACAGTGAGTGACTTTAAAAATCCTCCATTTTAACATATACAAACAGCTACTGTACCTGCAGAGAGGTTAAGCTACATTAGAGCCCTTTGCTTAATGGGATTAAATGAGGCTTTAATGATCTGACAGAACTAGTGCGTTTTGTGAGATGATGCAGGTGAAGTATCTAACCCAAATAATAATAATGAAAACTGAGAGGTTAGGGTTACCTGCCAGACTGTCCTGCGGGCATCTTTCTAGCTCACCAGATTTTGTCTCACTGTGTCACACATTTTTGTACATTACTGCAAATTAATATTTCATAGCTTTCACATTGAGTCTCTGGATGTTGAATTTCGTGCGACACGCCTTCTGTTCAAATTTGGATGAGGAGTTTACGAGTTAGTATTATCCAAGACTGGTTTCTAATTGGTTTCATTTCCGTTCACGTCGACGACACGTACAAAGAAACGACTGCATCAGGTTTCAAAGTCATCCAACCGTTAACACGACGGTATCACCTTTTTTCTCTGTTTGTGGTGTTTTTGATGTTCATTATCACATTCGGTGTCGTGGCTTGTGTTCCTCCATCCGTTTGCGGAGTAAAAATAAGGAGGCTAATTTTCTCAGCATCAGCATACAATGGTTCGGGTGTGATGATCGTGAGAGGCAACTTTGACAACATCAAAGTTAAATTCGTCTTTGATCGCTGCAGACTGTAAATCTAATTTCCTACAAATGACGCTCCCAGCTTAAAGCCACTAAGCTATGCTAAGCCTTTTTCCCCAAAATCATCCAAGTGACAGTTTTTTATTATAGTGAAACAGTTTTTTTTTCTTTATACCAAATGCAATGAAAGAGGATTGCATTTAAATGAGAGGAGGTGACGATATAAAATAAATATAAGCTTCAATTAGGGTGGGCGTCTGTTGGAGTATATCCTGTCCCAGTATCTGTATATTATGTACTGTATGTATGTGTTTACACTTTCACCATTACAAAACATTCCTACATCCGTCTGTGATTCCATTAGGGCTGGGACAATACACCTATTTCTCGATTCGATACTATCACGATACTTGGGTGCCAATTCGATATGTATTGGGATTCTACAAGTATTGTGATCCGATATTACGATTTATTGCGGTTTTTGTTAACTTTATTAACGCTAGACCATGGGAAAAAGTTGAATTATACACTTCTAGGGACTTTTAGTTTGGAAAATATCTAAATTAATACGGTAAAAATGTTTGATTTTCAGCATGTATGTAGTCAGAGATGTCCTGAAGTCATTGTCAGGTATTATTTATTAATACATTTCCCTCACAAAATACTGGTATTTTCTTTTAATTTATAACAGACAAGTAATGTTTTATACTTCTGGTGAATATAATCCATCAATCTTATTTCCATAAATGTATTTTGTATATACAGTTCCTTTTGTTAACACCTTATTTTGAAAACCAGACGTAGTCACACGTGTATACTTCCTCTAACTTCGCCAAGTCCGTCGCTAGCTCTCCCGTCAGCTCCGTTCTCTTTATACATCCATGGTCAGCTCCATCGGGGCCGTTTGAATGCATTTAAGATAAATGTCAGTATATGGGTGCTCTACAGTTGTAGCGTCGGCCCATTTGACCACGGAGATGCGAGTGACGGCTAACTTGACCGCACATGACCGCAATAAAATAACGTTTCCTGTCCATGACAGAGTTAGCATGCAGCTTTAGCCGTGATGTCTAGCTCTGCTTTTCCTGCAATGTATGAAACCCAAAGTGTTTCCATACTTTACTGTATGTGTCGTGTTTACCACTTTGGATTTAAAATGTGAGGGTGCAGGTCGTATCCACGCAGATCCTGCGCCATTTTCTGCGCCATTTTCTGCTTTGTCGTTTTGGCCGGCTGCGGTTTGTTTTGGTTGACGGATACGGAACAGATATGACGTCGCCTTACTCAGACTACAACAATAAAAGCGGTAACTTCCTTCTACCTCTGCATTGACTCAAATGAAGCAGATATATAAATTCTAGCGTTAAAAAAAAATATTTCAAAATCGTAAAAAGAAAATTGCGATACATAGATTCCATCATGCTAAAATATTTGGTGAAGTGTACATTTTCTACAATGGAGAAGAAATTACCAACACCAGTTTTATTCCTTTAGTTTTTTTTGCTAACTTTCTATGTGCATGTCCGTGGTCATATGTATAGTTGTGTATTCATGCATGCTGAATTATTCAACCTCTTGTCTGGTGTTTTAAGGGAGGAGGTAGAGCTCTGGGACCACGTTTTAGAGTAAAACAAGTATTTTTTTTCAGTGTGCCAGCATACGTTGGTTCTTGTCATTCATTTTACCCGTGACCCCAGAGCCCTTCCGCAGACAGAGATGAAAAATTGAAAGAAAAAAAAAACAGATGAGGAAGGAAAGAGAAAAAAAATTCCGAGTTACTGGAGCAGAACGGTGAAGAGGCTTGAAAGTGCTTTTAAGTTGTGCAGGCAGATCCCTACTTCCCGAAAAAACACACACACACACACACATCAAAACAGCACACAGACACAAAACACACACCGATACACAAACACACATAAACTCACTTACATACACACATAAACAAACATGCATCCATGAAATCACATACACCTTGCTGACTTAAGCTGCACAAACACACACACACACACTCCAGGACATGCACACACACACAAAACACACACCTATGTGTACCAACCGATGCAGTAATATTGCTGAAATTACTTTTGGGGCTTAGCAGCAACTGGCAGAGTTTTTTCTCTCCCCGATCTCTTGGTGGACTCGAAGAGGCCAAATAGGGATGGAAAATAAGAGGGCGCACACACACACACACACACACACACACACACACACACACACACACACACAAACCAATACCCTATTTCTCTCCCACTATCTGTATGTCTCTATGCCCACTCTTACTCTGTCATAAGGGAATATGAGGAGTTCTCACCTCTGTCAAGAAAACCACTGAAGCCGAAAGGGACACTGTACATCAGATGTGTAGCACAGAGCAACATGCAGTACAGGCACTAACTCACATTTAAACATGGCCAACATCATACAAAAAAACATACAGTCTGCAGTAGGCTTGCCGCGGTAGTCGGTGTTACGGTGTTACACGGTGGTTGGGCATATACCGATTACATTACTTGCCCACCGCCCCCACCGTCGTTTTGCTTTTTTTTCTAGAAATAAAACCCATTTAGTTCATGTTGGTGTATCAGCACCGTGTTATCAATAGATAGTCAGACAACGGATGCTACAAACTGAGAGTAAAAGTGTCTGCTCCGTATGGAGTCTCAGCACAAAGCAGGAGTCAGATTTCACACACGGGACGAGAGAGTTGTCAGACAAGACGATGGCGGAGGATTTGGTGTAAAAGCTAAAAGCGAAAGCGACTATTTTTTGGATATAAAACCAGTGCTTACAGGGAACCATGGCATTAATGAGGAAATCGCTGTGCGGAGGACGAAGCGGTCACAGCCGGTATGCGTGGCGCAGCAGCGCCAGGCATACTTGCCAACCCTCCCGATCCCGATTGCCCTCTCCCTGTTTCCTCCCGGGGTCACAATTCTCCAGTATTTCTCCTGATTTTCACACTTTTTTTTTTTCCCCTTTTCGTTATCTCAACCCGCTTCTGGCACTGCGCAGCGTGAACAAGCCCTACTGTTTCCACCCGGACGACAATAGAGCTACACCAAATGTCTGCAGAAGAGAGCAGTCTATGCTCGCGACACAACGCGGTTTGAGCTGCGCTCGCCGCACATCACAGCGTGCAGCGCCCGAAGTTGGGCTTTGCTCAACGCAGCGCAAAGCTGTCGTGGCGCTTGCCGTTAGAAATATCGCGTTTCAGAGCGCAGCGGTTGTGTCTGAAAGGACCTTCAGTGAGTGAGAGAAGGAGAGAGAAAAGAAGAGAGCTAAGAGAAAGAAATACTCGACAGGGGCAAAAAAAGAATGATTGAATAAAAACTGATGAATATTGAATTATACCAGAGATTCACACAAGTGTACATCAAAGGGGCGAATTATTCTGTTTCCATTCCTGAGAAACAAAAGTAAAATTAAAAGTATTTAAGATTAAAAATGCTGTTGCAGTGTACTCATTATTTTGTTATTTTCTATCTTTTAAAGTCACCAGAAAGGAAGGAAAAAAACAAAGTATCTGAAACTCTAACTCCCCCAGACCCTCCCGGCTTTGGTTTAGAAATACTCCATATTTTCTCAAGGTTGGCAAGTGTGGCGCCAGGTGGAAACCTGCGGCCCTGCATTGAAAGCTGGACCGGAGAGGCCAGACAAACACCTATCCAATGTTACAGATCAAAGTAAGCGCTCTGCAGATATTGAGCGTTATCTTTTCTTGTAAAATGCCCGGTGTAATCGGTAACAACGTTGTTGTTGTCACGAGTTTATTAACCGGTGGGAAAATGTCCTCACCGTGACATCCCTAGTCTGTAGTATGTGTTGCAATGTAACTTTTAAGTGAGCATTCATTGCCCGCCGCTGTACTCTGAGCTGAATCCTATCCGTTTCAAACAAGGCAGATTTATGTTTGCAGCTACAGGGCCCTTGGAATCTGCTATGTAACATACCGCACGTCAGCAAAACTGCTTTGTGGGAGGCAAATCTAATTATTCCTTCAATTCCCTACCACCAGTAATCACCGAGACGTGGCTGGAAACACCGAGGTGGTTTCTCAAGTTGAGAAAGAAATCACAGGCAACCCCAGAGTTTTCTTTAAAAAGAGGAGGTAATTTCTGTTATCGAGGCGGCTGGGGAAAATTGCGGGGGGAAAAAAATGGCCATTTCAGCTGGATGGGATGAAATTCACAGAGCTGCTCAGGTAATAATTACCATCTCCGAATGTCCTCTGGCAATACTAATGCCATCCACAGAGGGCTGTTAAACTCCTAATAGATATTGTCAATTCCACCCAGGTGAGAGATTGGCAACATAAGGCTAACATAAACCGGATTATAATAGAATCTGGAGATTTGGAAAGATGTTAATGATCTTTCCAAGATAATTTATATTTTAGAGTGAAATCACACACACTGTTTTCAACAAGGGGAAGGAAAGCAAATACTGTATTGTTTCACTCCAAGCAACAGCGTTGCATACAACTCACCGTAGAGAAAACACACAGAGACATACAAATGCATATATAAAAGCTTTTAGAGATACCAGAGCTCCGTTTTTTACAAGGACAAACAGACCGCAAACCGCATACCAACAGCACAAGCAAGTCGACAAGCAACTGAGAGTTTGGGGCCCTTTCATGAAGACGACAAAGACGGCTTCACCTTGAGATGAAAACCAAGGCTGGCGTAATTAGTTACAAATGGATGGGTTGATGTTTGCGCTCCGTGTGTGTGTCTGCGTGTGTTGATGAATAGTATCAGTCTTAAGTTGTGAGGGGAGTGTAATCAAGGACAAGAAACGGGGAGCTAAATCGACCCGAGGGAGATGCGTTGTCACTTGAGTGTGAGTTAGGGAGAGAGTGCGTTTGTGGGCCTTGTGCTGCTGCTTCGTCTTGAGCATTTATCTGTTTTTTTTGTGAAGCTGTGTGAGAACTTTGTGTCCAATATAATCGCCGTGTGATACATTTGAGAACCCATAAAACATGTATCGGTCTTTGTGTCTCAGCTCTTTTAATTACAACCTTATTATATGTCATTATATTTATAATGTAGAATAATCAAATTAATTTCCTAAGATCATTATATTCAAAGAATGGTGCTGCAACTGTGTAGAACAGTTATTCATTTCCTCATGAATAATAATAGTCTATATACTATAATTTCTATAAGTGATTATCCGACACGAGTGTGGTCGACGGATACCGCTTAGAAATGGACATATATTATGTGTTGTATGCATCACAATGCATTTCAATTAAAGTGTGATTCTGCTTGTCAGAATAAAACAACATAAGCCGGTAGCAAGACTTGGATAATGACGAGGGCCGACTCCCATTGTGGAGGGCATGGGTGGACTGAAAGCGAACTAAAGAGGCAAAGCTAAGCAAAAAGGCGGGAGATTAGTTCAGAGCCACAGAACTAATTAAATGAATCTGGGAGATAAACGTTTAATTATTTTCTCTCGGCCCCTTTTTTCTCCCGCTCATTTTCTTCATTACCGCCTCGCGGAGCCTCTGTAGAGGGGCCAGTGTCAGGGGGAGGTGAATTCAGTCCTCTCTGTCTCACTCCTTCACTTCCTCACCCACAGATTCACCCACAGCCTCTCTCATTGACGAAAAGTCCCCTTCTCTCTCACACACACACACACACACTCTGTCTGCGGTGTGTCTGAACGTAGATGTGCTAGTTCTAATCCCAGATGGATTCCACGGGGAGGTGAGGAAGGGTACTGGAAGGAGAAAGGGCCGTGACTTGATTTGAAAGAGTCCTCCGGTAGGTGAACCGCCACCTCTTTGTTTTATAGTGCAGTGATCTATATGCTGCAAACGCAGCTCAATATACAGGAGGTGTATGTGTATGAGCTATATATATATATATACTGTAGGAGGCTGTGGTGTCTCGGCGTGGCGTGATACAGCGCCATAGGCTGCGATTTCAACGGCGAGGGTCAACAGCGGGGTGGCGTAGTGAGTAGAGTAGACATAGTGGGAGAGAGACGTGGGATGGAGCATCTGTGTTGCTTCCACTGACTCAACAATATAATGAAACGCACACAGGCGCAGTTTGCATTGGTTCAGGGGGTTCACTGAACCCCCTAGAAATGCATCTTATATTTTTTTATAATAACGCAGAACTAATCATTTATTGTGATGATGAATAATGTCGACCTTGTTGTGTCTTCTTATTGACAGAATAAGAAACCAACAAGATAAGAAGATAGATGTGTGGTCTCTTTATGTAAGGGATAATGTACAGCGAAGCCGGTCATTGTTGTGAAATAAACCCCTTCAGGTCCGTCATCGCCCTGAAGGGGTTTATTTCACAACAATGACCCTTTAGCTGTACATTATCCCGCTTATTACACGGCTACTTACTTAAGAAATCAATAATTTGAGACAAAAACGGTCCGCCAGAGTCCAACATCAGAACTGCCCCCATAGCAACAGTCTGCTATAAAGAAATAACAGACCGTAGAACGCCGGGATTGACCAATCACAATGGAGCATTCAACAAAGCCGTGTAATAATTACTTATAATAAGATCGGACTCTCTCTTCCAGCAAGGAATCCGTTAAATATGCACTTTCTGTTAGACTAGAGACGTAGCCACTCTAAAGATGGGTGAGTAGTACTTACTATCTTCCGACACTTGTGCTTTTTAAACAGAAAACAGGGTTCTATGGTTCTATACTGTGATATTTACTGAAAATGACATACAATACAGCCAACAGTAGCCTACGTGAACTTTCAGGTGATCTCCTGCTGATCTCCATCCAGCCTGGTGCCTCCTTATTTAGGAGTTTGTAGTGAAATGAGGACGTATCGTACAGATAACTCCTCATTTCATCTAAACTAATCAGCCATTCCTCGTCCATATTGCGGCACTTTCAACACGAGTGACAGGATAAATAGAAACAGGGCGTCGGACAAAAGTTCAGCTCAAAACGGCACGCTGTGCAGCGCTTTGTTGCTTGCATTCCAAAAGAAAACAATGCAATCAAACTGATTTTGTCACTGACGCTTGCTTGCGTTGCATTCTGCTGGAGGGTGTAATATGTAGGCTACACGCATCCCAATACATTAGATCTCTCTGTGTTGTATACATTACATTCCCTCTAGATTTTTTTTTGTTGTGAACCCCAACCTTAAAGTTCGAACTGTGCCAAAGGAAACACGGGTCTACTTCTGATCTAATTGAAAAAAAAACACCTTCCTCTTCAGGGAATCATTGTTGTGTCAGAAAAGAGACAGATTTCTCATTACTAGTGGTCTCTTTGATGCAAGATGTGATATCGATGCATATTTTACCACTAAAGTTTGGACCACTACCTTCCTGCTTGACCTTTTGAAACCACTCCCTGACAAATCTCCCCCAAGTTGGCCTTTACATTATTTGTTCATTAACCTTTGATCGCCGGCCTACGTCGGCTTATTGTGTGCAAAAAAAAAGCAAAAACATTGCATTATGCAAACCGGTCTGTGAACAGCTACTAATGATGAGTAAACACGTTTGGCCTATGCTCACTGAGCTGTGTCTGTTACTAGTTCTGCATGACTGGAAAGCCATGGCTGGGGGTGACAGCGCACAGGCTGCATACGCTGGAAAAGTCACGGTGAATATATTTCAGGATGTTGGCACGGTTGAGCAAACTGCAAAAATGTTTTACAGTTGTACTGCTGGATAAACGCAGGATGAGTGAGGTGAAATTGTGTTCAGTTGAATGCCAATATTTGGTGCCAATACAGAAAGTGGTGCGACGATCATACAGTCCAGTGACAATTTGGAGTTTGGAGTCTCCAACACCAGCATCCAGCGTTGGCATCCGTTCATTGCTGACATAACCTCAAATCTAAAGTTATTTCAAGTTTTCCTTAAAGTGGTCCTTTTGAAACAACAAGATTTTGCTGACTGCTGTGTGGCTGAAAAATTAGTTGTGCAGAATTTTCTACATAACTCCTCCTGGGAGTGGAGCAAACACAGCAGCTGTGGAGCAGCAAACATTAAGTAGGACAGATTCCCTTTCAAACACTGTATTGGAGAAGTAAATATTGAGCTTTCACAATGAATAAGAAAAGGCACAAGACAAGTTACAGGGAGGAATGACTGGGCGGAATCAAACTGGTCCTGTAACTGACACTAGCACCCTGCAGACTGGTCTCACACACAGTTCGTAGCTATACCTACGAAAAGCAACGCACTGTAATACGTATATGTCCCACGAAATCAAATCATGTGTAATCAATGTAATCGTGAATCAGGAAGTATATAGAGCGGCGAACACCGTGTAGGGAGGAGGTCGGGGTGGATGGGTGGATCGAAAAATACTGGAATTTCGTCCAGGAGACTGGCTTTCATGTCCTGTGTGAAACCAGAGGTCAACGTTGTTTTATTTGTCACATAAGTAACGCCACTTCCTGAGTATTTCAAGCCAAACCACAATATTTTCCTAAACCTAATTAAGTAGTTTTGTTGTCTCAACCTAACTAAGTAGTTTTGTTGCCTAATCCTAACGAAGTCGATCTTTTTCCTAAACTTAACTAAGTAGTTTTGTTGCCTAAACCTAACCAAGTGGATCTTTTCCTAAGCCTAAGTAGTTTGTTGCCTAAACCTAACCAAGTGGATATTTTCCTAAGCCTAAGTAGTTTGTTGCCTAAACCTAACCAAGTCGATCTTTTCCTAAACCTAACTAAGTAGTTTTATTGCCTAAACCTAACTAAGTAGTTTCCTGTGAAGACGGAAGTTCATTTTGGAAAGACTGTACACATGTAACAAGCAGAAATTGACACAAGTTGCTGGACATTCGTAGGAAAACGAACGAAAAAGGAGGAATAACTTTTTCTTAAGATACCATACGAACCGCTGTATCAGGATACGTTGCACCCTGTAAACCCTGCTAAGAAGACTTCTATTCTGAAACTTTCTGGGAGATTAATATGCATGCACAAACTCCCGCGCACCTATAGGCCTACGCATTGTCAAGAATCATCAGCGAACGATTACACACCAATTAACATGGATGGTTGGTATCAGTATGCAGAGTGCCTTGTAAGCTGCAATCATTACACTGCAAT
>CAKAKR010062081.1:42701-55136 GCA_916700685.1 Adelosebastes latens | reverse complement strand
AGAAATTGACACAAGTTGCTGGACATTCGTAGGAAAACGAACGAAAAAGGAGGAATAACTTTTTCTTAAGATACCATACGAACCGCTGTATCAGGAAACTTTCTGGGAGATTAATATGCATGCACAAACTCCCGCGCACCTATAGGCCTACGCATTGTCAAGAATCATCAGTGAACGATTACACACCAATTAACATGGATGGTTGGTATCAGTATGCAGAGTGCCTTGTAAGCTGCAATCATTACACTGCAATCACAAAATAATCACCTAGAGATTCCCTGTGGCTCTCTCTCTCTGTGTGTGTGTGTGTCTGAAGACGTCCACCTGTGTCACGCTATATATGTCTCTGTGTGTGTGTGTGTGTGTGTGTGTGCGTGTGTGTGTGTGTGTGAGAGTGCACGTATATCAGCGTGTATGTGTGTGTGTTTGCAGGGTCAGGGAGTGCTGTGAATCTATATTAGGAGGCCTATCATTATTCTGTCGCTGTTTTCACTTCCTTGTCTTCTATTCTTTGTCTCTCCCCGTCAATTTCTCCCACTCTACAGCTTGATTCACAACTATAACACACACACATACACACACACAGAGAACTCTCCCTCTTCGGTCACTTTTTCCTCTCCCCTCCTCAGCCCTTCTTCTTCGCCCTCCCTTTTCTTGCTGCTCTCCCATCCCTTCATCTTCTTGGTTCTGTTCACATCTGCAGAGCCGCAGAGTAAACAACTGACTGACTGCTGTCACAGCATGTAGCTCTCCCTTACACACATATACACACACACATAAAGGGCAAGATAGTGCACTATCTGCTGACTCCCAGGACTCAAATACACACATTGCTGAGGACTGCTTTACCCTTTAAGGTGGCGCACACGCACGTCGCCCGGGCAAACACGCTGATCCGACACCACTGTAAACATCTATGTGCTGACTATCACGGCACACGGCCCTCGGCATCGCGAGTCGGCTCGAAAACACGCACGGAGACGTGGATGGAAGGACAGACGTCAGCCCAGACGATACGCGGAGCTGTCATGTCTACATCAGCGCACAAACAATGCCCGAAAAAGCAACGGAGGGGAAGACAGGAAGGAGTGAAGGATCAACAGAGGGCGATAAAAATAGAAAAGATCTCGACTCTCAGTTGGATTTTATTTATGTGTCTTTAGTCCTGTCAGTCTGTAAATATTTGTCAACAACGAGCGCGATGGGCCTTTCAATAAACATTTGAGACATAACAGGGAAACTGACAGCATTTTGATCTGTCAACACCACTTGGGGGATTTCATAAAGTGATTTGAGGCAGCGTTCACCCAAACTGGATGCTCTCAGGACTACGGGGACCGTGCTTTTAAGTCTCGCATCAAAACAGACCCTCTGTGTTTGTCTCCCTTTCTGGATCTCTGTCACTCTCATCTACTCTAATTTACTCTCATCTCTCCTGCCACTATAATGAAAGAGCCAACATGTTGGGCGGTATTCTCAACACTTTACGAAGACACTTAATGTTGATTTATCCTGTAATTTGTCACTCACCTACACATCTCGAAGGTATACTCGTGATGATTCTTTTAATTAGATCTTAAGAGCATGTGCTAAAACCCCAGGCAGCAAACATTTTTAAACATCGACTTGATGCAATACAATAGCCTGCAGCATTAAAAATGACATACATATAGAGCCGCTATAGTTCTCTTCAAATTATAGGCCGCCGATCACGTATCATACCTCAAAGTGCACTATGGATGGCATATCATAGTTATTATATCCATAACAGGTGGAAAGGAAGTGGCAAACTTGCCACAACAGTAGTGTAGGCCTGCGCTCAGCTCTCACTGAAGTCTGTTCAAATTATAACCCTACACTAGAGTGACAGTCAGAAAGAGTTGTGAACTGGCTCTAACCACTTTTACCTGAGGAACTGGAAGAAAATCTCCAAGCCATGCTGACTATATTTCTCCTAAAAATACACACCACAAAGTCTCAAACACTTTTTAGAATATGGAAACACCAAAGCATGTATTTTGACAACATTTTGCCCCAAGGGGCTGAGATATAGGAAGATTTGAAGATGATGTTCAAACTTCTGTCTCTACATTGATATGGAAAGAGGTATAAGTGCAACCTAGGACCTCCCAGGAGCCCCATCATGGACCCCTGAGAGTCCCTGGACCCTACTTTGAGAACCACTGGTCTGCACTTCAGTGGCAAACCACCCAACATCCACATATCACAGTAAAACAGTCTGGGCTCCTACCAGTTTCTCTGGAGATCTGGACGAAGGCCTCCACGCCGCTCTCTCCGTAGTTCCCCTCCGATGCCAGCGTGGACACGTAGTTCCACTCCATCGCCGTGACGATGTCCATCATGGCCTGGGCCTGGTAGGAGTCCGGCGGCACCACGCGGGAGAAGAAGTCGTAGCGGGTGTTGTCGCTCAGCTCTGGGGCCGTGGAGGCGTAGCTGATCTGGGGGATCTGGACAACAGAAGGAAAGAGTGGAAAGAAGACGTTGAAGAGCAGCTTGTTGATTAAATGTTTGGCACATAGAATTAGGAGTAGAATGGACATTCCCATGCAAATCAACGTAGCAGGATGGTCAGAGCGGCGGCCATTTTTATGTGTACCATTGTCATAGCGACCGTTTTGGCGGGCTGAATTTCGTAAACTACTACTAAACCGACTTGCGGCAAGTCACGGACTCATTGAGGTGACGTTTTGCAGTAACGACTAAATGAGCAGTGGAGTAGTAACGTTCCGATGCGTAGAGAGCCAGACTTCATGAGTAAAATGAGTAAATAAGTGAGTAAAAAAAAATATACTGCTATCGCCAGATGACTGACAACTTTGTTCGGCTCGTTTTCTATAAAGAGTGAGGCGTTGAAACATGGTGGAATTAGCCATCTAGCTAGCAACCAACGCCAGACTTTTCCCCTTTGAGACCGCTGTTCGTGTCCCGTGTGAAAAACCATGGTGTTATTTTTACTAAACCTAACCCAGTAGTTTTGTTGGGTTTTTGTTTTGTGTTTAAAACTGCGACCGTAATCTGAGAGAAAATATGTGTCCCTCAAAATGTATTTTGGTTATGTAGTTAAGTTGTATGGTAACATCATTTTGTCAGAAAGTGGCTTCTGGGAGCTGCGTCGTGTGTTCTATTGTCACCATAACAACTAAAAATTGCCATTTTCTTTTGTATAGTACTAGTCAAATTACCAAAGCAAACAGTTCAATGAGCCTTCTACTCCTGCTTTATGGTTTGGCATGATTGTGAAACGGTGTCACTCTTCCCTTAATTGTTTTACAGTCTGCAGAGTGAAATGTGTAAGGTAGGAGGACTGGGTGTTTTCTAAATTAATCGTTAAATTTCATTTCATATTCGTTATCACAATCAATTCCTTCGCCCACTATCAGAAAAAAAAGAAATAAAGGTGAGTCAGTCTGTAATAATTCTCATCTATTTTGCGCCTTCGTGCATATAGTTTTACTGGGATGTCTATTGTAGGAGAGAGTTATAAACGCTTCCAACTCCCCGCGGGGTCGCTGTGATTAATAATTCTCTGTGAGGAGACGTTGTCATCACGAGTGTTCAAATTCAACTGCAGCAGCGCCGTAGAACGTATTGTTGGCTCAGAGATGTGAAAGGAGCAAACAAACAATTTGAGAGCGAACACGTATGGTGGAGAGAAGCAAAAGGTGGTAAATAATTGGGAAACGGAATGTGAAATGAGATAGAGAGGTAACAAAACTGGTGATGCAATGTGTTGTCATTTTTTCGGCGTCATGGCCGACAGATTGAGAGTAGAGAGAGGCCGTCTCTTTGACACAAAAAGAGACGGCGGGGACAAGAAAAGGAAGACAGACAGACAAAAAGCACAACTCGGCCGACGGGCGGATGGAGAGACAGAGGTTGACAGAATGACGGGACACACACACACAGGTGTTGCTAGTGATAGGTGGTGTAACAGGCGGAAGGTGTTAGATGGTTGACAGGCAGATTGATTTTCCCCCTGACGGAGGGGGACAGCGAGGGAAGACCCTGTACTTGCCAACGCACACACGGACAGATGTTGGACAGACGTCTCATTGGCATTCATTGGAAGTAAGACTTAACTGCCAATCTAAACCCAAACATAAGGTGTGTCAGCTGTCTTGTCTCTTACAGCCACACACACAAATATAAATGTCTACAACACGGCAAAACTTGCTGAAACGGCATGAAGAGATTTGACATGGACCGTATGCGTGACTGGAATGTATCTAAAGCCCATCACTCACTGTCTTTACTCTCTTTGAGCGTCATCTGAAGTCCCTGCCACCCTGCGTCTACGCTTGTCTTTGCCATTTTCAAAGGTCAGGGATCTATCCTGAGTTTTGCAGGATCTTCTAAACGGTTCCTCTTTGGTGGTGCTGAAGCACTGCAGCAAGCAGGTGTTAGGCTTGCCGCTGTAGTCGGTGTTACCGGTGTTACGCGGTGTTCCCCGTCAGGGTTTCTTTCACAACAATGACTGGCTCGCTGTACATTATCCCTTATTTAAAGATCAAAGCAAGCGCTCTACAGATAGGCCTATTGAGCATCATCTTTTCTTGTAAAATATCCAGTGTAATCAGTAACATCGGTGTTGTCACAGGTTTATTAACTGGTGTTCAAATTTCCTCACCAACATCCCTCTCAGGAGTACAGTAAAACAGCCCTGAATCTCCACACTTGCTTCAGGAGCATGTTTACAAAAAAGACTAACAAAAAATAATTCTTAGTCTGAGCAGCATTCATTCACTTCCTCGAGCAAGGAGTATTGAAAGAGCAAACAGCTAATACATTTTTCTTCTGACAGCGATCAATGCGCAGCATTAAGTGGACGGCGTCTCATTTTTTTATCTAATTTTGGAACATATCTGTTTTGTTCCTTTGTTTTTCTTCTGTTTAATAATCATCCATTTCTCTCAGGAAACTCCGTGGGAGTTCACATTTGGGACACTTTGTATTGGTCCTCTCTGCCAGGGGAATACAACGGGAAACTTTCATAAACTTCAGGACGTGCATGTATAATTCATAGAAGATAGAGATAAACAAATAAAAAAGAAAGAGTTGGAATAAAAATCAAAGCCGGGCCAGCAGAGGGAAACAATTGGTAAAACAACTTGTGTTTGTGGTTTTTGTGGCTCTATATGGATAGCAGGGTATTTGTGTGTGTGCATGCTGTGCGGCTCCTCTGTTTCACTTTTGCATCTAAAATGGGTGGATATCCATTTCAAAGGGAAATGAATGCATGGCTGCGGGAATAAGATATTTGTCTGTTTACAACAGCGATGGGAAAGTAACCCTGTGACCTGGGCAAACCTGGTGCTTTGATCTTTTGTTATTTCGCTCTACAGCTGGGAAAGTGGGAAAATGAGACATATGCAGACACAAACACACACACTTGTGTACACCGCACAGTCGCCCTCTTGTCATATTTCCAGAGTCATTACTGAGTAAGAGGAGGAGAAGCAGAGAGAAAACGAAAAAAACAGATCCGGTGACATCCGATATCTGCTGCAGGCACAAAGACCCAATACTGTCTTCCACACCTGTGCTTTCTAAAAATGAATATTTTCTGCAGGTATTTCTATAGTCACACAACCATAAATCCCCCAGACACACGTCTAGAACTGTCTAATGGCATGTGACATGTGAGTGTTGTAAATCATTCATGTGCTGCGAGTTGTGAGTGACTCCGTCCTTTTTCAAAGTGAGTAGGTTTGGAGTTAGTAGTTAGAGGCGGGAAATTAACAGCTTGGTTCCCCCACGGGAAGAAGATTATGCCTCCAATCCCCCTAATTCCATTTGCGCTAATGAATATGTGTGTGTGTTTGAGGAGGGAAATGCAAGTGTGTATGATAAAAAGGGAAAAAAGTGTGTGTGCAGTTTCAATCAACACTAGAAAGACTTTCTCGCTGTCATAATCGTCAGTGTATTGGCACGTTGCACTAATCATCTTTAATCAATACTGCTAGGGTCACCGCTCCAGGGATGGCCATGTCAGACTAGCCGTGTTTCCATTCACATATTTTTATTCACATTTTGAAGAATCGCATTAGAAAAGCTGTAGAGAAATGGCAAAATTCGATAAAACTTCTTCAATTGCGAAAAACATTTTACGCTCGCTTGAGGTGGTTTTGCCTTCATCGAAAACGAGTTGATGCGCTAAATGTGTTATGGAAACGCTTTTGCCGAATAAATTCTGATGTAGCGAACATTTATCTCACATGACTGAACTGATGTTTCCGCTGTCGGCGTCTTCTTGGATATTCCCATAACGTGTGAATGCTTGTCTTCGTCTCCGGACAGCATGAAACATGACCAATATAAGTTGACATTGAAGAACTATTAAAACGTTTCTTTCATAGATGATTAGTTGGCAAAGCCGACTTGTTTAGTTTCCCGTTCGCAACCCCTACTTCTTCTACTCTGTTTACTGGCGGATTACTGCCATGCGTAGCCTATAGCGCCAACATCTGACCAAACTACGTTGTAGCTTAGTACAGTATATTCGCTCCAAACTAGTTGATGGAAACACGCCTAATTCGCATTTCTTTTTTTTGTGACATTTAAAAAAATTGCTAAAAAATCACTTGACAATTGAACGGAAACCCAGATAGCGTCGGGTGGTCCACCACTTTGGTCTGAAATATCTCAGCTATTAGATTGCCATAAAATGATGTGTTTCACATCCCCCACAGGAAGAATTTTCATCTAGCGCCAATACTTAGTCCAAAACTTTGGTTTATGAGTTTATGGGTCAGTCCATCTGTTGTTATCCATCCATCCAACACTTGAGTCCAATGACAAGGTAATTTGCTGCGGATATTTATGTTCCCCAAACACAGAAGTCCTACATTTTTGGAAGTGGAAAGTGGTCAGTCAAGGGGCATTTTGCAACTGTATAATAAACAAATGTTGGAGACCTTTGTTGAACATACACGCAAGATGTCAAACTAACTAAACTGTACATGGACTTTAAAAATATACACACAGCAACGCAGTACTTCAGTGTCTTTCAATAATCGAGACCTTGATTGATTGTCAAGTATTGATTTTTTATTATATAAACTATTAACCTCTTCACAATCCAGTGATGGCCCAGCAGCTATTCTGTCTTTCAGAGGTTGTAGAGGGCTCAGTCCTGAAGCCAGAGTGAAGATACTGGCTCATATGAAACTGGAAAACCTGAAGAACCCATTGGTACCAATGTCACGTCAGGTTGTCAGGAAGAATGCTAAATAACACTCCAAAGTTACGCTAAATTTGTGCAAGGAAAAACTATCATTACCATTTTCAAAGGGGTCCCTTGACCTCTGACCTCAAGATATGTGAATGAAAACTTTGAGATGAACAGAGTGAAAATTGTATCTTATTAGATTAAACAGATGTTGTCAAACTGCATAATTTGCAGTTGAAAAAAAGTAAGAAATTGCAATATATCTTATCGCAAAATGTTTAAAAACGCAATAAGATTGTATCGTGACTCGAGTATCATGACTCGAGTATCGTGACTCAAGTTTTGTGACTCAAGTATCTTGACTCAAGTATCGTGGGGTCTCTGGTGATTCCCATCCCTATTGTTGAATATTTCAAACTATGTTCCAAAGGCTCTCTGGATTTCCAAAATTATACTGTGCATGAAAAGTTAAAGGCTTACAGTGCTGCAGTGTTCACCCTCTTGTGCTATTCTTAGCAGAGTCAGAAGGCCTCTGAACCAGCACTTAGTCCCTGCAGCTCTCCACTAAAGCTCATTAAAAGCCTATACTCTTCTCTAGAACAAACAGTTTATCTATTTCATGTAGCGTAGCTGCCATTGAACAGCCTATCCCGAAAAGATATCAAATCTTTGGTCTTGATTAAGTAGAGAATTGACCACAATGAAAACATAGAATAGACTTCCTTTGGCCATATTATAACAGATTAATTCTAAATTGAACTGTATTCCCCTCCAAGCAAAGGCTATTGAAAAAGCACAAATTAATAGGTTTCCCTCCATGATAACAATCAATGCACGTGATGTCTCATTTTTCCGAGTGGCAGAAAGCATATTTTTTGATTCAAACCTTTCTTTTGTAGTGTGCTCTTAATAGCTACTCGTGTTTCTCACCAGTATCTTGTGAGTGAACCCTGGGGGAGTGAAGCCAATATAAACCGATATCCTAGAGCTCCTGCCACCTAAAGACAGCCAGGTCAGCCACGTCTATTCCTTAATGGCTTTGGCAATAGTGGGGAACAGTTTCATCCCTCACTATAGATCAGGCCGAATCCCACTGCGGGGCTGAGCAGATAACTAACAGCCGGATTTGGACCTTAACAGACCTAATGATCCGGGACAGCACTGGCTTTTTGTGTGTGTGTGTGTGTCTTTCCTGCTGAGGACCAAAATGGAGGAAATTTGCTCTTTGGAGTTTCACTCATTCTCACAGAGGAGCCAAGAAGAATGTGTTCATAACAAAATATATATATAAATAAAAACAAATGATGCTGAGCTGAAGAGTATTTTTAAATGTAGTGAAAGTGTTCCAAAGTTAGGAATGTTATATAATCACAAACCTGTGCTCTACTTTCAAGCTAAAGAAACCTCTGAATAGCTAAAAGTGACCTTTTGAAATGCCACTTGGAAGGTCTAAAAGAAATCAAAGATATCTGGCTTCTGGGCAGATTATGTTTTAATAAGAACTAACTTTAATAAGAACTTTTACACTCAATTTCTGACCGATAGCCAACCCTCATTAACCATTGACCGACAAGATTAGCACCTCGCGTGCAGCGGTGCTGTGGTTGAAGTGCCTAACAACGATAACCCGATGCACAAAAAGGTTAAATCCATCATTTATCGCCAGCTGCAGTGTATGGGCAAAACAGACAACTGAGTCTCCAGTTCACCCGTACGGGAGAGTTCGCAGCCACGATGTTGAGTGCATTGTTGTGGACACATGCAGCCACTTTTGCCAGTAATAATAAATTCAACTTATATAGCGCTTTTCGGGGACTCAAAGATGCTTAGTAAGTAGTGTATTGCAAGCCCGACGATCCACCGTGTGTGTGACGGTGAATATTAAGTTATCAGTAACGTTATAGCTGTTAACGTAGCAGTGCAGTGTGTGTACAGTTTAGGCTGTTTGGCGGTGAATAAATGCTTCAACTCTTCAAAACCCAAGCCAAGTTCCCGTGTCTTGCTTGCCACCTGATGATTAAAGTGAAGGGGGTTAGTCCCAAAGTTAGCGACAACTTCGGCCCAGGCTCACTTTAAGGTGGACCAACTATTCTCATTTTAGTGATTTTTTTTAACTGTTTAGCTGATAGCATTAAAGTGGCAGTAGGCAGTATATTTTTGGCATCATTGGGCAAAAATTCCATAATAACTTTTCAGCATATTGTAATTCAAGTGTTCTGAGAGATAATTAGACTTCTGCACCTCCTCATGGCTCTGTTTTCAGGCTTTAGAAAATCTAGCTTGTGACGGGAGACTTTGACCAATCACAGGTCATTTCATTGAGAGAGCGCTCCTATTGGCTGTGCTCCGGTCATGTGACCGGAACTTGGCGTTCCTTCACCAGATTTCACAATGGCGGCGGCGTCACAAACTTTCTCATTTTACAGCTAAACCGTGCACTACAAGATGATTCTGAAAACATTTGAGGTGAGAAATAGGCATTGACGTAACATAATATTGATTCATATTTGATCAGCGCTGTCTAGTTTGACCGTTTGGTCGGAGTTCGCGAGTGATTGACAGCCGGCTCTCATAGACGGTAGCTGGACAGCAGACCTCAGATCAGCTCTTACTGCTTGTTTTCCTCCGGTCTGTGAAATCTTGCAGATGCCGTTAGCAGCACCGGAGGACACCGATGCACATGATTTTTTTTAGGTTACCTGTTTCATGTACTACTGTCACGATATAGCGACCGTTTTATAAAAATATATATATTTTTTTTTAAATCATATTTGCTCCAATCTCGCCTACTTCAGCTTTATTTAGTCAAAATTATTATTGGTGGGTGTTTCGGCTAAACGGTTGATTATTAACATCCCTAAAAGTTATGCATCTGTATGTATTGATACATAATAGTGTGTGTGAACAACATGAGTGAATGCACACATCATGACTGTGTGTGTGTGTGTGTGTGTGTGTGTGTGTGTGTGTGTGTGTGTGTGTGTGTGTGTGTGTGTGTGTGTGTGTGTGTGTGTGTGTGTGTGTGTGTGTCTGGCGGTAATGGAGCTGTCGGGGCCAGACTCTGAGCATTAGGTTGATAGATGGCAGTGGTCTGAAGCTAATTAACCCCACTGCACTACACACATACACAGCTTCTCTGTTACACACACCCGCGATCACACACAAAACAGTGTCAGAGCGACGATTGGATATGTTGTTGCACGCGCGCACACAATTACAGTCAGCGATTAAATTAATTAAACACACACAAATGTGCAGATGTACACAAACACACAGTTACAGTCAGGATCGATGATGGGGATTCAATTAATTAAACACACAATTGTTTAGAGGTACACACATATACAGGAGCTGGATGTGTATTTAACTGTTTTGAATTAGTCCACCTGTTTAGATTTACCTTTTGTATTGAGACAAATTGTCAAATATTTGAAGTTATAGTAGTTTGTAGTACCGAATATCTTTTTTCCAGATTGAGCTGGGACCGTTTTTGACGAAAGATATCAGAGGAGGGAGACGGAGAGATTGAAGGCCCACATACTGTAAAATTGATCTGGCTGTGAGGAGCCTGGTTTCAAGTCAGCCCGGAGAGTTGTTTACTCGCTCAAAATTTGACTCAACCCTCTAACAGCCAGCCGTGGTCTGTGTCTAATGAGGAGAGGACTGGCACAGTGGGACCTCACCAAGTTAATTTACCAGGATGAAGACTGTTGGGGCTGTGGGTTAGATGTCTGTCTGAAGCTGCCGTCTCTGTCTGGGTCCATCTGTCTCTCTTTTTCTTCTCACTGTTTGGCCCTTTGCCTCCGTGTCTATCCTCCCATCCTTCTTGTTTACGCCACTTTTGCTCCTTTTTTGAGCCGTTTACTACCACAGAAACCAATTACAACAACTAATTAACTATAGAAATTCTTCTTATCCAGTGTGTTTAGTGTATATATTAACATGTTCATACTTAAAACTCATTAACTAACACCTTTCTTCCCAAGTAATGTAGCTTTAAGGTTGCATTTCCAAAGTATCATATGACAGTATCATGTAGGGGTGGGAAAAAAAATCGATTCACCTACATTATGTATCGCGATTATTTTTTTTTTTTACGATTTTGAAATAATTTCTTTAATGCCAGAATCAATATATCTCCTTCATATGAGTCTATGCAGAGGTGGAAGGAAATTACTACGTCCGGTTTTCAAAATAAGGCGCTAACAAAGGGAACTTTATATACAAAATACATATATGGAAATAAGATTGATGGATTATATTCACCAGAAGTATAAAACATTACATGTCCCTTATAAATTAAAAAGAAAATACCACTAATTTGAGAGGGAAATGTCTTTATTCTTTGATTTTTGGGTTACTGGAAATTTTTTTTATAAATAATGCCTAACAATGACTGATATATTTGACTTCAGGACATCTTTGACTACATGCATGCTGAAAATCAAACATTTTTACTCTGTCAATTGAGATATTTTCCAAAGTAAAAGTCCCTAAAAGTGTATGATTCAACTTTTTCCCATGGTTAAGTGTTAAAAAAGTTAACAAAAATCGCAATAAATCGCAATATCGAATCGCAATACTTACAAATCGCAATACATATCGAATTGGCACCCAAGTATCGTGATACATCGGTGTATCGTCCCAGCCCTAGTATCATGCTCCTTATAATTATTTTCCAACTCTTCATTGAAGCTTTATGAGGTTTAAAAAGATTATGGTTTAATAATCCTATCAAATGGAAATATTCTAGATTTATTGTCCATCATTTTATACATGACTCCACAAAATTCATATTTGGTGTCCTTGGAAACTTTTGGGTCTCCGTTAGAATTTAAAATATAGTTTTGTGGGTTTGAACAATGTCTGGCAGCACAGCATGAGTTTGTGATGACTGACGCAGCAGCAGGTCAGTGAGATTTAAGGAGTTCGATTGGAAAATCTGAAAAATAACTTGAAGACAAAAACATTAATATTGATTAAAAACTTGCATTTAGTGCAGCAAAGCACAAAGCCAGAGAGATTGGGGGGGGAAAAAATCCCCTCATTCTATCGCACATCATTGTTACTCTCTCTGGATCAGAGATGCTAGTTTAATTGCCGCTAAACAACTTTGGTATTCCCGCATACTGTTTCAGTTTTACCCTGTGACTGCTCTTCACCTCGCAGGATATTCGGAGCAGAATAGCAGCCTGTAATTTGTTTGTTGACTAGCAAACAAAAACAGATGAAAGAAAGACAGTAAA
>CAKAKR010062081.1:31536-42681 GCA_916700685.1 Adelosebastes latens | reverse complement strand
GCCTGACAATGACTGATATATTTGACTTCAGGACATCTTTGACTACATGCATGCTGAAAATCAAACATTTTTACTCTGTCAATTGAGATATTTTCCAAAGTAAAAGTCCCTAAAAGTGTATGATTCAACTTTTTCCCATGGTTAAGTGTCAAAAAAGTTAACAAAAATCGCAATAAATCGCAATCCTTAAAATTCGCAATACATATCGAATTGGCACCCAAGTATCGTGATACATCGGTGTATCGTCCCAGCCCTAGTATCATGTTCCTTTTAATTATTTTCCAATTGTCCATCATTTTATACATGACTCCACAAAATTCATATTTGGTGTCCTTGGAAACTTTTGGATCTCCGTTAGAATTTAAAATATAGTTTTGTGGGTTTGAACAATGTCTGGCAGCACAGCATGAGTTTGTGATGACTGACGCAGCAGCAGGTCAGTGAGATTTAAGGAGTTCGATTGGAAAATCTGAAAAATAACTTGAAGACAAAAACATTTATATTGATCAAAAACTTGCATTTAGTGCAGCAAAGCACAAAGCCAGAGAGATTGGGGGGGAAAAAAATCACTTAATTTTATCACACTTCATTGTTACTCTCTCTGGATCAGAGATGCTAGTTTAATTGCCGCTAAACAACATTGGTATTCCCGTATACTGTTTCAGTTTTACCCTGTGACTGCTCTTCACCTCACAGGATTTTCTGAGCAGAATAGCAGCCTGTAATTTGTTTGTTGACTAGCAAACAAAAACAGATGAAAGAAAGACAGTAAAGGGAAAGTAGGTAAAAAGGAGGATACTTCGCGAGAGCACAGACACAGAAGAAAAATGGGCTGAGAGGGAAGAGAAACAGCAGAAAATACAGCATAACAGGTAGGCAAGGAGCAAGAGGCAGGGAGAGAGAGAGAAGAGATGACACAGAAACATTTATTGGGAGCAAAGAGAATGAAGAAGAAGCGAGTGAGAAACAATGAGAGGGAAAGATGAGAGAGATATATGAGAGGGAATGTTTAGCAGATGCATAAGAGACCAAAGAGGAGGGGAGGGGGAAGAAAAAGAGAAATTAAAGAGCAAGGGTGAGAGAAAAAGCTATGGGAGGAGAGAAAGACCGAAGAAGATGAATGAGGGAAACGGAGATAATTGATGGGAAACAACAAATGGATACAGGAGGCGAGGCGATGCAGATTCCTTGAAAAAGGCACGACGAGAGAGGTCTGAGTTGAAGAGAAAGCAACGGAAGTGAAATGAGAAGAGTTTTTAAAAAGCCCAGAGGTTAGGAAAAGAGAGAGAGAGAGGGGGAGGGAGAGATGACAACTGAGAGAAGATGAAAAACAAAGGGAATAGGGAAACAGACTATTATGCAGAATGCAAATGAACAGAAGTGACAAAGATGAGATTGATAAAGGCGAGCGCGAAGAAAGAGAAAAAGAGGAGAAGAATTACAAAGAAGAAACCAAAATGACAGGACAAGACAAGCAAATGCAGGGTCTGTTTTAAAATGCATACAGTACGAGGCCCCATTTAACCCCTTCGTCGCCACACGTGTCATTCCGTACATGAATAAAATCACAGAAATTAGACTGCGGCGTGTAATCATCGAGCAAATAGATGGATTTAGATCCAGATGTGTCAAAGATATAACAGCGTAAAACCTTCAATAGATGATGAGAGGTTGAATCATTGATTCTCTTAGAGTTTATCTGAGGGTTCTACATACTGTACAGGATACGCGAGGCACTGAATTAATGGCCCGGTGAGCCATTAATTCCCTCGAGTTTTTCAGCAGCCCTGCGCAGATAGTAGCGGGGAATCCTGTATCTCGTGTTCACATTTAAGAGGCAAACATGAACAGTAGCCTATTTGATCATTTGATCTTTTTTTATGCATTTTGAAAAGGGAGATCTATTCAAAACAAGATAAAGAGTCTACATCCATGCTAGCACCTCTCTGAGGCTGTGCTCGCTTTATAGGCACAGCAGTGCTTCCTTTGATTTCAATGCAAACATCAGCATGCTAACATTAGGGGTGGGAATCACCAGTGGCACCATGATACGATCTTATTGAGATTTAGTATTGCGATAAGATATATTGCCATATATTGCAATTTATGACCTAAACCTCAACTGCAAATTAAGCAGTTTGTCAACATCTGTTTTATCTAATAAGATACAGTTTTCATTCTGTTTATCTCAGAGTTTTTATTCACATACTTTGAGGTGAGATACGCCAAAATTGAGCGTAACTTTGGAGCGTTATTTAGCGTTCTCCCCGACAAGCAAACAAGACGTGGTTGGTACCAATCGATCCCTTCGTTTTTCTACTTTCATATGACACCAGTATCTTCACTCTAGCTTTAAAACTGAGCCTGCTACAACCTGTAAAAGACAGAATAGCAGCCGGGCCCACGGTCGGGCCGTCAGATTGTTAAGAGGTAAATAGTTTATATAATAAAAGGCCGATACTTTCTGTGTATCGATACAATATTTCCATGCAAAATATCGCAATACTATGCACTATCGACCCTTAGCTAACATGCTCATGATGACAATGTTAACATGTTGATGTTTAGCAGGTATAATGTTCTCCATGTTCACCATCTTAGTTAAGTGTTGGTATGCTAACATTTAATATTCAGCACGAAAAACAAAGATCCGCTGAGGCTGATGGAATTAGCTCTGCAGGTTTTTGATCATAAGCCAAAGTATTGTACAAACTAACATTTTGACCCAATAATGGCGATAAAGTAAAAGTAAATAAAGTAATTAGGATTAATCATCTTGCCACCCTGAATGTTTGTACCAGATTTCATAGCAAACCATCCAGTAGTTGTAGACACATTTCTCTAAAAGACAAAAATGTGAAACTCGTGGTGGCGCTGGAGGAAAAGTCAGTAGGCTTCATCCTCATGAAAGATTCTGTGGCAATCCATCCAAAAAGTTTGTTATTTTCAGTCTGGACAAAAGTGGTGGATGAACCAACAGATAGACATTGGCTTTCCTGGAGCCTCAATACGTATCAATATATAAATATGTTTTGGGTTATTATCAAGGTTCTAATGTTATAGTGGGCAACACTGGAAAGACACTGAGGTATTTCAAGGACATAGCAGAGCACAGAGAAATATCACAGGCATATATTAATGCCTCATGAAATATATGAGATGGAAACGGACTTGCACAGTTATATCATCACTCTTTCCATAGCAACAATACAAATATTAAGTCTAAGACAAAATGCTGTAAGCTTTCCTTATTCCATGTTGTAAGAAGTGTTGACATTGTCAAATACTCAGCATTCTTTTATAGAAAATCTTTTAAAATAGCAGGCAATTACAGATTGGAAAACCAATTATTAGTTTAATGTGGTTAAAAGTGTGGTATCTGTAATCGGCAGGCATGAGGGTGACTTCATTGAGTTAAGGATAGCATGAATTGCGGCAAACAAGCCGAGACAAGATGAAGGTCTGGATTACAAGTCACTAGATTGAAGGTATTGATTGCATATAGATCTGCCTCAGGACTGCTTAACCCAACCTGTCCGTCTGTCAACAAACCCTCACGATTCTGGCCACTGGTTTAGAATAGATTTAGCTATTGTAATGAAATAAAATTCACGTTAAGCTATAGAAATGTAACTCACAACTGAGCTCCTAAAACCTGCCAGAGACTCATGGATGGTGTCAAGCTAGTGATGCCCATAACGCATACTTACATTACCGAGTCAGACATTCTGTTCACAGTGTTACAAAGTGGGAACATTAACATGGAAAATACAGGATGGAACCTAAAATTGGACCCTTCACACCCCGGCAGGTATTACATGCCCAGGGTGACAATGAATTAACCACGGTGACACAGAAAAGCTCTGCTGGAAGAGGCAGGAGCTGTAATACCGACCCCACCGCCTCAGTCAATTTAAAATTCAAGAGGAACCTTATTAAATGCTGCACTTGGGTCGAAAAAAGATTTACAGCGTAGATGAATCTGCACCTGCTGCTGGGAGAAGGTCAGAGGGTTGGCCTGGGGGACGCGGGTATGACAGGTGATTGAGGTGCGCTGGCGGTGCCGGTGCCAGTACGGTTACACATACACACATGTGACGCACAGTGCCAATTTTGGTGAAAGGATGTCTGCGCTTTTGAGGCATGAGCGGACACACGACTCGCTATGTGGTAACATCTGTGCACACACACACACAAGCACATAATCACTGCCAATATCAGAGAGGTGAGGATGGCCAGGGGGCTGGAGGCCAGGGACCCGAGGCTACAGCCTTTAATATCTCGCTGTCAATACATTATCACTTTCTCTCCCTCGCATACACCTCTATTGCCCCGTATCACATATTTTTGGAACCAGCACAAACTTAACTCACACACGGAATAAGCAGCCATCTGTCCTCACCTGCTTTTTCAATGTCCTGAATACAAATCTAGTCATGACGCACAAAAAAAAAATACTGAAGGACACGATCACGATCAGGAGTCTACGGAAATTGACTTTAATCTCTCTTATCTTTAATCATCACTTATAATGAACGCTATTCAGCGAAGGACAATTTGACAGGTAAAGCAGCACCGGGTGTTTTCATTTCGGACATCTTGACAGGGAAGAAGTAGCGACAAACTAGAGGCTTTCCGAACCAATTTTTAATTACCCTTTAAAAACAGCCCCAAACTGACAATTACAGGCAGAAATACAAAATATAGCTGTTTAAGTGACATGTGAGATTAATCCAACAAATTGACATAAATAGAGGGACAAACACCTCAAGCATCGCTTATTATTTATGACAGTTAAGAAGAAAGCCTCCTTATTTTGCTCATTATCTGCTATCTATTATTACTCCAGGCTATGAAATCAGTATGGGGTAGTCACAGCTTTACTCGCTGTCTATTTATAATTAAATCAATTATAATTTCTTGGGAACTTGGATGGACTAGAGGGAAACATACGTTATAGTTAAAGACTGGTTTGAAAACTATCTGTATGACTGATTTTAGGCAGAGATTTATTGGGCAAATAAATAAATTATTTAGGGCTGTAAATCGATTAAAATATTGAATCGTGATTAATTGCACATATTTTATCTGTTCAAAATGTATCTTAAAAGGGAGATTTGTCAAGTATTTAATGCTCTTATCAACATGGGAGTGGGCAAATATGCTGCTTTATGCAAACATATGTGTATATTTATTATTAGAAATCAATAAACAACACCAAGAAGTGACAAATATTGTCCATAAAAACCCTCACAGGTACTGTATTTAGCATAAAAAATATGCTCTAATCATAATATGGCATACTGAAGTCCACTATGACTTGCCCCAAACTGCATGTGATCATCATAAAGTGGGCATGTCTGTAAAGGGGAGACTCGTAGGTACCCATAGAACCCATTTTCATTCACATATCTTGAGGTCAGAAGTCAAGGGACCCCTTTGAAAACAGCCATGACAGTTTTTCCTCGACAAAATTTAGCGTAACTTTGGAGCATTATTTACCTTCCTTTGCCACAAGATAGTATAACATGGTTGGCACCAATGGATTTCTTAGGTTTTTTAGTTTCATGTGATGCCAGTATCTTCACTCTGGTATTAAAATCGAGACCGCTACAACCTAAAAATCACAAGTTGCGTTAATGCGTTAAAGAAATTAGTGGCGTTAAAACTAATTTGCGTTAACTCGTTATTATCGCGTTAACTTTGACAGCCCTAAAATAATAACTTCTATTGTCTTAGATTCATTCCTGATGCTATCGCTCACTTCTTTAGTGTCTCTTTCTCCATCCTTATCTCTTCGGCTCTCACTATTCTCTCCCACCACCTCTCCAGTAAACATAGCCTGAAGTACCAGTGAGGTCTCCCTCGCTTCGCTCGCTTCTGTTACTTTTTTCTCTCAAAAAGCCTCAGTCCACTCTCTCTCTACACACACATATTTCCCCCTCTGCCTGTGTGTTATTTGAATAATATATTCCTCCGACAGCCGCATCACATCAGCAACCTAAATCTCGTGTGCGCACATTGGAGGGAGGCACCAGACTACTTGATCCAAGCCAGCCACCCGCAGCTTCTCCTCTCTGTTTTGTCTCTCCCTGCCGTTACACAAAAGTGCTATCCAACAGTGCTTCATTGTCAGTTTCATTCATGATGTATAGCACAGTGTGTGTGTGTGTGTGTGAGCAGGTGCATGTGTCGACACGAGTGCTTGACACCTGCCAGCATTCATGCTCCGTGTTCCCGTACGCATTCCTGCATCCCACTGTGCGACTGCCGACTGTAGCTGCAAATGTCACGAATTCCTCAAAACACACACGCAGAGCTAAACTTACATTTCAGTCTTGTTAGATTCACAAATATACGCAGAGGGCAGACACACACGGAAAGAAAAATACGGTATTCCCACCTGCCAGTGTCTGAGAATTATGAGTCGGAGCGAGTCTGAGTCTCGAACAGGTATTCCCCCAGCATCACCCCCATTAGGCGCATATTCCCATTGTTACACTTGTAAATGAGCCTCATGCATCATGCAATAAGTCAGCAGACCAGCACGCAAAGCATTTAAATATGTTGAATAAAAAACAACTTAGCAGCAAATTAGAGGCTAGGAGGTCTTTAGGAACCATCTGAGCGTGCACATTCTGGTTATGAAATAAAGTTTGGGTTAAGTGTTTGACACGAGGACACAACACAGGGATGACTAATTCCCCCGGTGGCAGACAAAATCAATGCGTGTCCAAACATGGCTCAAGCACGCACAGCTATTGTTGTGGCTGCTGTGTGTTTACTTGGATCGTGCGGGAGCCAGGACTCCTCAATTGCCACGGTTGGGGGGATGTGTGCATGTGTGTGTGTTTTGATTTATTTCTCTGTATGAGCTCGTAAAGCCCTCACAAGAGACTCATCTGCTCAGCAGGCGACCACTTCAAATTGGTCATGCGTCGTCGATTTTAGGGCTCAAGCGGATCTAAATATCATCTCAGCAACCGTAAAAAAAGTAATAATTATGATTAAATATTAGACCTATTATTAGAAGTTAGATTTTGTGAACAATTACTGGTTTAATATCCAGTATTCTTTATAAAGTCATGGTGTTACACACTACAGTACAGTAGGTAACGGTAGGTATGCACCTTTAACGCTGGTCGTCCGCCAGTAAAACCAAAGGAGAAGAAGAAGTAGGTGGTGAATTTGATGATGGTGCAGATTAAAAACAAAAGTAAGTTGAAACGATAGCAAATAAAATTGCTGAATGTTCTGACGTTGGCTCAAATTGGTCTTTATTAGTATAGATATAGAAATGTTTGCAATTTGACGTGTCTGCACAGTCGCCAAGATCAGCTAGTAAACAAGTCTTGGGCGGCCTCTAATACCTTTTATTTTGGGCTTCGAAGTTTCACTGGGAAATATTCAAAGGTATTTGAAGCTTCGCGGTGCAACGAGACAGGCTGTCTTATTCTTAGGTCTGTCTGTCTCCATCTCCCCCGTTTCAGTGCCTGGCACAGTGCGAGTAACAGCGATATTCCCCTGAGAATAACTAATAATAATTTATGTTAAATATGAATAATGTCGTGGGATTAGTCCTTATTTCTTGGGCTATTTGGGGATTTATACATTATTATTACATACTTATATAAAAAAATATATAAAAAATTAAAAAAAACAAAGCATTTGAATGGTGATTTGGAGGTCAAATACCATGGCAACGGTCGAAGCTTTCGGGTCAGCCCTAAACAAATCCAATGCGTATTGAGAGATGAAGACTTGCATGAAATTTGGTTTGTTATAAATGTGAGAAATTGAGCATAATACTGGTTACTTATTGGAATAAAATTCAGTTACTGATCTAATCAGCTCTATATCAAAACATTGACCTTCTGAAAACAACTTCCTCTGGGACATGCAGGCTCCGATCTATCAAGTATAAATTATTTAGAATTTATAGTAGCCGCCTCCCCCCAAATTTGCGCTTTTATGGACAGATTTTTTACCTGTGGGGCATGCCCCCGGACCCCTTGGCTGGCTACTTTTTCCCACTTGCTGGCTATTACATATCCTTGTGGAAGTCCTGGGGCTGAGCCTTCATACTGGTCTGATCCTAGAATCACCCCCGCGGTCACGTTTTACATATTACATTATGTATCAGCATCCAAAGGTGTGTGTGTGAGTGAGCATCATGGAAATCCCTCAACACCTGTGCTGATATCATAACTGCACCATCAGGTCTTTCAGCGTGAGAAGTGATGTACTGCACACACACACAAACTGTTACCGGATTTATATAATTCAGAACCATATAACGTAAGACGTAGTTGTTGTTGCTGCTTATAGCGCTGCCACACAGTACCTCTTTCTTTTGGATAAACAGAGGAGGAAAGTTGTTTATATTGCTTCACCGGTCTTTTGTTTCCTATTTCTCCGTTCAATTTTGCACATTAAACAATCAAAAGTATGAAATCAGGTAGAAATATAATAGCAGTAAAAGGCAATCAACTGGGAAAATAGGATTCAAAATGAAACTTAAAGCTGGTTTGTAACGTGCCTTTTGCTGTGATCACATTTTGTGCATGATTTCATACTTTGATTGTTCATGCAGTGATTTTGTGAATAGTGTTGCGAGTCCTTGTGAAACAAACATTATTTTGGCATCTGGACGTGAAAGATGCGGGAGTCTTTTGCTTATTAATGTGTACATAAATTAATCCAAAACTGGGAAATGCACATGCTTGTATTAGACAGGATTATATATTACAACAACAACACAAATATGTCTCACAAATGTTGAACCAATACCTAAAAGCCTACTTTTGTTTACGTCTGTGTGTAGTGACTGCAAGTCTCGAGTGGTAACTCTTCCTCCCGTTATCATTGTAAACTGTATGCCAGGTGTTATTAAAATGGGAAACTTGACCCACGTAGCAACAGTAACTAGTCAAAAAGAATCCATTAGCTGTACAGGTGATCACCTCCTGTATACATATACACATTCATAGCGTGCACAGTCACAATGTGATTCAACCTTTTCTTGTATCACACACAGCAGTAGCTGTTTTCCACCCCCCTTGTGTTCTAAAAATGTCTCCGTGTTGAACCCTCTGAATGTTTATAGTGCTCTCATTAAAGTGATTCTAATTTTGAGAGTCAAACAGCTTGCTGCCACAGCGGTCCCCGTGCCTTTACAGAGCAGGAAAGAGCACAAATGTACTCTGACATTTCAACAATTGTTTCAGGGTTGAAACAACAGCGCAGCAGATGGTGAGGCATTACACTCATCTATTTCTTGTGCTCCCAAGCATCACTAAATGGCCATTAAGGCGGGCCCACCAACAGGTTAACACCGTCAAACGGAAAGTGACGAGTACAAACAGTAGCTGTGCTGTTGATAAAGGAGGTGACGGAATTCAAATGAGAGAAGTGACTAAGTAAATAGAGGGTAAATCTCAGAAAACATTAAACGAGTTTGGTTAAAAAAAACAACTCATTGCCACTAAAGATCAGGAAGGAAATTGTGACCTTGAGTCAGCTAACTTCTGTGTACATGTCCTGGCTATGAAGTGGTTTTAATCAAAAAGAAGTTAGATAACAGGTGGTCAAATATTATAAAAGAGAAAGTCATTATGCTTTTGTACGTAAGCGCTCTTTGAGTTTGCTCTTTGGTAACTTAATTTCTCAGAAAGTTGGTCAATGGTCATTCCCTCTAGAGCAATGTGAGCTCAGACCGAGAAGGAAATTAGTAGGGCTGGGACGATACACCTTTTCGATATGCATTGCGATTTTTAAGTATAGCAATTCTACAAGTATTGCGATTCGAAATTACTATTTATTGCTATTTTTGTTAACTTTTTTAACCAAGGGAAAAAAGTTGAATCATTCATTCTAAGGTCTTTTACTTTGGAAATTATCTAAATTGATAGGGCAAAAATGTTTGATTTTCAGCATGTATGTAGTCAGAGATGTCCTGAAGTCAAATATATCAGTTATTGTTTTTTCCAGCAACCCAAAAGTCAAACAATAGAGACTTTTCCCTCACAAATTAGTGGTATTTTCTTTTTACTTTGTAAGGGACTTGTAATGTTTTATACTTCTGGTGAATATAATCCAATCAGTCTTATTTCCATATATGTATTTTGTATAGACAGTTCCCTTTGTTAACACCTTATTTTGAAAACTGGATTTAGCAACACGTGGATACTTCCGCTAACTTCGCCAAGTCCATTGCTAGCTCCGTTAAAATTAAGCAAATAAATAGATTCTTCCATTAAAAATATATTTAAAAATGGTAAAAAAAAATGAACGATACATAGTTGAATCAATTTTTTTTCCCCACCCCTAGAAATTGCACTCAAAAGTAAGGCGATTGTGCTCACGTAGAGTAACAGGTGTACATCTGAAAAACAGCTGCAGCATTATGTGTCTATAATTTACCTGCTTGTGCCTTTAAAGACAAGGTTAAAGGAAAAGGATACAACATTACCACACTTTAAAAGTTTGGACCGTTCTTTCAGGCCGCCGGGGGAAAAGCACAAGCGGGAGTGGTGGAGGACCATCTCATTATCTGAACCATATGGTCTTGAGGGAAGCGGTATCATTTTATTTTTATGGAAGAACGCACTCACACTCTCACAGGCACACTCACACACAAACACACACACACACACACACCCGCTGAGAGGAAGCAATACAACTTCCGAGCACCCCCCGTGTCTTCCAATCCACCTCCTCTGTCACACATATTGACTCACAAGTCTTTAAGTGTACAAACACACACACACACATAAACAACTACAAAAAGTTTCTCTCGATCCCTTCATAGATCCACAATCTTTTTTTTTCCTAGACATGACACATCATATAACAAAATCAAACTCCAACTGACAAAGATCACCGCTACACCTGTTATGAGCCGTGTTGTCACTTTAACAAACTCCTCGTGTGACTCATCGGTTGCTGCATTAGCATGCAGGTAATGCACTCGGCTCTGACTCAGTGAATATCAATTTTTAGAATTTAGGAGTCTGTAAGTAGCCTTATAGTCATTGCTAGTGTGCATTCTATAGTTTTGTGTGGGAAGATAGATGTATTTGAACATGTGCATGCATGCATGTGTGTCTAACAACATGATTAACTTGTGTGGGCCTGTTGGAGTGT
>CAKAKR010062081.1:4438-31516 GCA_916700685.1 Adelosebastes latens | reverse complement strand
TGTGTGTGTGTGTGTGTGTGTGTGTGTGTGTGTGTGTGTGTGTGTGTGTGTGTGTGTGTGTGTGTGTGTGTGTGTGTGTGTGTGTGTGTGTGTGCGTACCTGTACATATGAACGCAGCTAGCAGTCTGCCATTATGCCGTTAATGTGTCCAACTGAGTGCGCACAGACTTAATGCACTAATGCAGCGTTGGCTAATAGAAAGAGCTACTGCTGAAATCACACACTCTCAACAGCCTATTAATATAATGGGATGGGTGGGAGGAGGGAAGGAGGGAGGGCATAAATGAAAGGGGAGAGAGAGGGAGGGAGGAGAAAGAGGGATGAGGGGGATGATATTAATATAATCTGTGGGTGGGAGTAGACGGGGACAAGAACGTGAGGAAATAGGGATGAAGACAATGAGGGATGGTGGAAGGGAGGCAGTGAAAGATGTGTTTGTGCAGAAAGGCAACACTGAGATCAATACGGAATATCAATAATGTGATGCAAAGAAGTAAAGGAAGGGGATGAATGGAGGGCAGGGCACCCGCCAAACGCTGGTAATAAGCAAGTAGATTTGCTTCACTCATCAGCCCAAAAAACTATTGAGAGGCAAATTTAAACATTCACTAGCCATTTGTCCAGTGAACAAAAAAGTTAGAGTTGCACCTTGATGGAGGGGTAGAGAGAAAGGAAGAAAGGGATGGTAGACAGAGTGGAAGATTTATAACCAGCCACCTGAATACATTCTTTAAAAAGCAATGTATCTAATCAGGAAACTAGATTCATACGATATACACAAGAACATCTTAGAGACTGTCTACAAAAGGCTTGTTGAAAGTGTCTTAACATGTGTGCATCGTATGTGCACCTAGGGGTTAAGAACAAAACTAGACCATCCAGAATCACAAACATGTCCAGTAAAATTATTGGGACAGAGCAAAAACAACTGGATGTATATATAAAACACAGGTGAAACAAAAAGCCAGACAAATAGTGTATCATCCCATTCGTCCTCTTTAAAGAATTTATAAAACTGCCCTCGGGAAGACGCTAGAGATCCGCCGCAGCAACCAAGAACATTTACAAAAAGTCTTTCATACCAAACGTAATAACTTTACTCAACTTATAAACACCATTCACACTGTCCGTTATTGTAATCTGTACTGTGCATGTTGTGCTATTTATTATATGTATTGTGATTTACTATGATGTGTTTTAACCAACCACATTTGTGGACAATAAAGATTATTATATTATTATTAAAATCACAACTTCTGAACGTGATGAATGGTATGATAAAACAAAGGAAGAAAAGTTTGGGTCAACTGGTTGTGGAAGAAAAATAAAGTCTAAACTTTGTTTTGGCAAGCATACGGTTCAGTAAGCAAAATCATCTTTGAATCCAAAGAAAAATGAAACATGGAAATTTGAAACAGTGAAAAATGAGGATTTAAAGCTGAACGCTGGCTCATTAGTTACAGATCCACGGGCTCGGTATAAGCAGGGAACAACTCTCTGGCTTCATTAACATTCAAACCATGGAAGTGTTTTTTTGGAAATTGTAAGAAAAACATCATCGCAAATAAATTACAGTAGACCACATTGTATACGAATATTATCGGGTGTGGCTTTGACTTCGGTTCTGATTAAAAAGGCAACGCAACAAAAGATGTGAAGGCAGAGACATTTGGGAAGTTGACAGTGTGACCAACTCTTTCTTAGAGTCTTTCCATGAGCCTAACAGCTCAGCACCGGCCCCCGATTCACTCCGCAAAAGCTTTGTCATTAGAAAAGTACTTTCAGCCAACCACCAACTGACTTATTGTATTCAGCTTTTGACCATCTTCTCTGCTTCTTTATGTTTTCTATCAGTCTTTCTGTGGGGCTTTTAAATATTCTATAAAACTTAATTTTTCTCTCCGCATATCCTCTTTCACTTCTCTCTAAAAATCCACTTTTCTCTTCTCCGGCTCGCACCTTTCTGTTTCTTTTCACGTCTCGTCCTCTCTCGCTTCCTCAATCCACTATACGTTCATTCTTTCATCTATCTCATATCTGTACGTAACAGGAGACACAAGGGAAACTTATCTTTTTAAGTCTTCTCTGCTCTCCTTTCACTTCATCGCTGTTGCTCTCTATTCACAGCTTTCTTCATCAGTTTTTTATTTTTTTTGTTCTTTCCACATTTTCGTCTCATCTTTGAAAAATGTCACGTGTTTGGTTAAGGTCAGCTCGTTTGTGCTGCCGCCAACAAGTGTTTAATTAATAAATCACTGACATTTTCATTTACAATAAATGACTACCAATTTGCCAATGAATGCAGTATTAAACAATAGTGATTCACTCTAAACCCCGTTCACCAAAGCTTTTACAGCTGTTGTTCCACACTTTTTTCCTGGGAAATTTCATTCAAAAGAAGAATTTTATGCTACCAGCAGCAAAAGCGAGGTGGTTAGCTAAGATGATATCATTTCTGTCTGAAAAGACAAAAAATTAGGGGTGGGGAAAAAAACAATTCACCTATGTATCACAATTTTTTATTTTTTACGATTTTGAAATTGATTTTTTAATGCCAAGATTGATATACAGTATTTGCTTCATTTGAGTCTATGCGGAGGTAGAAGGAAGTTACTGCTTTTATTGTTAAAGCCTGAGGAACGCAACGTCATATCCGTTCTGTATCCATCAACCAAAACAAACTGCAGCCGGGTCCACGTGGATACGACCTGCACCCTCACATTTTAAATCCAAAGTGGTAAACACTACACATCCAGTAAAGTATAGAAACACTTTAGGTTTCACACATTGACAGGAAAAGCAGAGCTAGACATCATGGCTAAAGCTGCATACTAACTCTATCATGGACAGGAAACGTTATCGTATTGCCCCGATGGAGCTGACCACGGATGTATAAAGAGAACGGAGCTGACGGAAGAGCTAGCGATGGACTTGGCGAAGTTAAAGGAAGTATACACGTGTGACTACGTCTGGTTTTCAGATTAAGGTGTTAACAAAGGGAACTGTACACAAAATACATATATGGAAATAAGACTGATGGATTATATTCACCAGAAGTATAAAACATTACATGTACCTTATAAATTAAAAAGAAAATACCACTAAGTTGAGAGGGAAATGTCTTTCCCTAGAAGTACCTGGAAGTGTATGATTCAACTTTTTGCCATTGTCTAGTGTTGAAAAAAGTTAACAAAAATTGCAATATCTAAATGCAATACTTGAAAATCGCAATACATATCGAATCAGAACCCAAGTATCGTGATAGTATTGAATCGGGAGATAGGTGTATCGTCCCAGCACCATGAAAAATAGCCCACAAAAACATAAAGTTCTTCACCAGAAAAAAAAACTGTAGTTCTAGCAACCTTATCCCTTTGCCATCTTTGGTATAAGTGTAAGTATAAGTGTATTTGGCACCAAATACACAAGTTGCCAATTAAAAAGAAAATCAAAAGCACTTTAACACGATACCGACATGGAAGTGACACGTCCTTTTTTTCACTCCCATCTGTCTCTCGGCAATCAAAAGGTGCCCACGTCCTCTGCCGCCATCTCTGTATCATTCCCCGACCTCATCTCACTCCCTCCTTTTCATCTCTACACCCTCGCTCCCCTGCCGTCTCTCCCCACCTCCATTCCTCTCTTCACTTATTTACACCTCTGTCCTAACACCCCCGCAGGTGTCCTGTCCCATATCTCCTCAAAGCTCCAAACCCCAACGCCTGTACACATCTACTGTACCTTTACCCATTCAGAGAGGAAGGCAGAGACTTTGATCGCTTCACTTCAAAAGCAGGCGAGCCAATGTGGAGTGATTCTACAGAAAGCAGCTAGGGTTGCAGTCGCGTTAGCGTTATTGGTCAGTCATTGTAATTAGAGGTTTTGGGTTGACATTTTTGTGAAGTTTACAGAAATCACAGACACAAATGAGCTCATCATCCGTTTTGAGAAAATGGATGAGTCTCTAAATGTGCGCCAGCTAGAGTAACAGCATCTATCTCACTCTGTTTACCTCTTTCTTAACACACATTTACATCAGCTCCATTTTTTATTCACATTCCCTTTGAATGGAGGGTTTTGATATTTCTTTCTGTGCGTCACTCTCGATCTTAGTCTGGTTTGTTTATTATAGTTCAACAGAAAGCTAGAAAAAGAGCAACAGAGCAAGGGAATCCACGTCTGTGACTCAAAAGACAATTGTGATAGAGGTCGCCACTTCACATGCCAACGGTCCGCCTCACCGTCCCTCTCTCTCCCTCCACCTCCCCCTCCATTTCTCATCATAATGTCCCATTTTCCCCATGTCATTCTCATCAATTCTCACCCTCTCTCCTTCATTCACATCTCCCTTAACAATCCCCCATGCTCTTTCACACATTTTGTGTTGCTCTGTTCCACTGTGCCACTCTCTCTCTCTCTCTGTACCACATCTCTTTTGTAAGTCTGAGTAAGTTGAAACCAAGAGGAAAGTGAGACATGTTGTGCTTTCTTCCTTGTGTGGAATCTTTAGATGAAATATTATTTATCTGTTAGTTAGAAATAAGCGTGTAGATAATATAGATGCCAAAAGGACAAGTTTTTCCCCTTGACAGTAAAGTGTATTGGCTTAAATTCATGCTCTAACTGTACTTCAATAACTGCGGTGGTTATGTCAAAGCAAGCAACAAATATGCCTATTTGGAAATTAATACATTCCAAGTCTATACAAGTTTACACACAAGTGTATTTCACCAGTGTTTCTGACCACGAGTAGCCAGACTTGTGTGCTTTTTCCCGTGAGCCAGAGTGTATTTCACCAGTGTTTCTGACCATGAGTAACTTTATACGTTACTTTATAACTGCGGTGGTTATGTCAAAGCAACAACTAATATGCCTATTTGGAAATGAATACATTCCAAGTATATACAAGTGTATACATAAGTGTATTTCACCAGTGCTTCTGACCGCAAGTAGCCGGATTTGGGTGTGCTTTTTCCCGTCAACCAGAGTGTATTTCACCAGTGTTTCTGACCGTGAGTAACTTTATACGTTACTTTATTACTGCGGTGGTTATGTCAAAGAAAGCAACTAATATGCCTATTTGGAAATGAATACATTCCAAGTGTATACACAAGTGTATATGAACCAGAGTGTATTTCACCAGTGTTTCTGACCGCGAGTAGCCAGACTTGGATGTGTTTTTTACCCATGAGCCAGAGTGTATTTCACCAGTGTTTCTGACTGCGAGTAGCCGGACTTGGATATGTTGTTTTCCCTGTGAGCCAGAGTATATTTCACCGGTGTTTCTGAGTAGCCGCGACTTGGGTGTGTGATGAAACTATGCCATGGCAGGTGTATTGCTCAGGACCCAAGGAAGCGCAGTGTCGATCGTGAAGTTGTTTGCATGAGCCATTCTTGAGAAAGCTGCAAGCGGCAACACCACAGGCTAAGCATCCAGTAATAATAATGCGCAAGATGAACGACTGAAAAACACAGCTGAAATGCTGGCTGTTATAGACACGCTAGAAGAGTAGAGTGAATATTGTACTTTTGGATATTCCCAGGTGGGCAAAAACACGACTCCAAATGAATGCTAATATTGCCCCAAATATGTAGGGTGTGTAACCAGACCACTGTCTGCTACCCGTTGGCCATATCGACTTTATATAGTTATAATATGTCAGTGTTTACAGCTTGCTTCCGCTGCCCCGACGAGGTCAAGAAGTCAGTTGTTGCAGGTTTAGTTTAATATTTATGAATACACCTCTGTAAACATGAATTAGCTTCCATAGGCATCAGGTATTCTGGGTAACAATGGCTGTAACAGCATATGAAACCTGCTTCTCTGATTCAGGTGACAAAACACAGAACAGAGTGGGGTCTAGGGGACCAGTGTGTATCCTGCCGGTGTGTGTTTATCCTTCCCAGCCCCAACCTCCCTGTGTGTTTCTAACACAGTTTGTCTCAAGAAATTTCTACATCGTTTCACATTTCGCTCGCTTAATGATGACAGTAATGAAAGGTGATGGAGCTGCTGTCACACACTTGCACATACCTTCCTTAAGTAGGCAGAAAACTGTGGGGAGACACACTTCCCCCAACTCCAGCACACAAACACAGACATAAACACACAGCGTGTTGGTTGGATTACGTAATAGGGCTGCAGGTAGGAATATTGGGTGGATTTACAATATATTTCTCTCTGCTCAGACTTACCTCAGTCATCACAAAGTATGTTTAATATTTACACTGGCAGCAATCAATAGCCAATAAGCATGGAAATGAAGAGAAACACACCTTCAATCAACATTTTCAGCAGAGAAATGTCAAAGAAAAACACGCCTGTCTCCTAAAGCGTCCTATAACCCTCCGCTGCTTCGTCATTCCTCCTCCTCTCCCTCGTCTTGCCCCGGGAATGATGACTCGGTTTCTTTTCTGTTATTTCCGTCTGTCTGTCTCAGTCCATCTGTCAGTCTCTTTCTGAGAGGGACAGTAATATGATTTCTCTACCATAGGACACCGCACTTTTTCACTGACTGCGGGTTTAGTCTTCCTGTCAATCTGTCTCTTTCTGTGAGGAGGGCAGTAACACAATATTATCCCAGGACACAAAAAGCCTTCCTTACAGTACCTGACTGTCTTTCTTTCTGTCCAATAGTCATGGGTCCATTAAAACTGAGGGTTTTCAGTGTGACAGTTGAAGGGTAATCATAATCCCATTTGTCATTTTGACAAATAAAACATAATTGCCGCCCCGCATCACAGTTACTCAATTAATTGAATCATCATCAACAACACAATCAGCAGCATTAATTTGGGGAAAGCGACTGCTTAACTGAGCGCCACAAAAATAACATCCGTAGGAAATTTAAAAATCGGCCAGCTTGACGTTGATTGGAAGATGGTACCGAGCAGCCAATGGTGGGCTGGAGAAACCCTGCAGGTGGTCAATCATGTAAGTGGATCAGCACACAGCTGGCTGGTTTATACAAGTGGTATTAAACATCCTCGAGAGCCACCACAGAACAAATGTAGCGCCGTCTCTGCTCTCTCTTGGGCTCTCATCCCATACTACACTATCTGAAAAACAATGATTTTGTCTCTGAAACTACAATCTGGCCGTCACTTTTGCTGAATTGGCGTGCTGTATTTACAAATCATTGTGTGCAGTTTTGTTGTAAACACTTTAGACACAGATTTGTAGTCCAGCCAACACACCGAATGTATCTGCATTGAAATAATCACAAGGCGTTACAATCCGCAATGCATGCCATCCCGTTTATCTTTAGACTTGGTTTCGGATAAGGAAAATGTCCCATAGAAAACCTTAACGAATATGGATCCAGGAAGGTGTCAAGAAACTTCAAGGTGCCGCCAAAATAGGTAAGACCTGCCACACAACCTCCTCTCTATAGACCCAAAAAGTGGACAGACTACACATATACTTCAACATCAAAGTGTGTATGCCAAGCAGGACAAAATTGAAGGTGGGCTCTTAATATGTCAGGAAACTATCAGAAGATAATAGAAATTAGTCACTTTAATGGTATATTCCAGCACATTTATCCCATAACAAGATACTTTATCCAGCTCAGAGCCAAAGTACATTCAACTAGAGAGAAAAGTAGTATCCTGGTAACATCGTGGAAATATGCATAGGCCACGACGGACAGCTGTATGTCTCGATGTCTGTCAATCTGCCAGTCAACCTTCAGGCATGTCTTTCTCTCTGCTTATCTCGTCTTTCCGCGCACACGCCCGTCTGTCAGCCTGGGAGAGACGCAGCTATCGCACATTATCCTGTGACACAGCAATTTTCCTCTGGACTGTTATTGAAAAACACCCAAGTGGTTGAAAAGAGATGCATGACTGTGACCCCTCTCACAATGACACAGGCTCGACAAAAAGAAAAGACAGAAAGTGACGATATGTGAAATGACACCCCTCTTCACTTCACATCAATCCTTTCTGTTAGCTCTCCTTCTGGTACTTATGTCCTCTACTTTCCTCTCGTCTTGTTCTGTCCTTTTTTGTTGTAGTTTATCTTGTAGTTTACTCTGTCCAACTCTATTCTGTTGTACTCCACTTTATTGTACTACATTCACGTTGACGATAGGGCTGTCGCAGTAACCGCAATATTGCAATAGATTGACAAGCCAACAGCAGGGGATGGCAAGCAACCTCCACAACCACTATGTTCAAGTTCTTTCTTTTTTGAAATGCAATGGGAGCACCGCCTATTTACACTATCCTACAAACACCAGCAGTGTGACAAAGCACTGAGCGTCTATGCTGCGCTAAGCGCTGCACGTTTGGTGTTTTTTTCTGGTCGTCAAGAGTTGAAAAATGTTCAACTTTGGGTAAATGCTGCACCACAATGGAGGACAAATACCACAAAGATAAACCATCACATCATACATGTACAAGTGCTGAACAACAACGACAACGGAGGAGAAATTAATACAAATAGGATGGCATGTCTGTCCTCTCTCCCATATGTCATATTTCAGCCTTCCCTTCATCAAGAGCACGTACTCTACCCTGTGCAGACATTTTTACTTCTGCGGATATTCCGTATCATAGCAACCAAAGCGTCTCAGCTGAAAAAAACGTTGCGCCTCATTGCCCTTCTGTGTTCTGCATTTAACAATATATTTAATTAATTTTTAAACTGTAATTTTTGTCATTTAAAAAGCAACAATATACCAAATAAAAGCCTAACAATGAAGCTTATTTATATTAGGGCTGAGACAATTCACCTATCTCCCGATTCGATACTATCACGATACTTGGGTGCCGATTCAATATGTATTGCGGTTTTTCAGTATTGCAATTCTACAAGTATTGCAATTTGATATTACGATTTATTGCAATTTTTGTTAACTTTTTTAAATCTAGCCCATTGGAAAAAGTTGAATCATACACTTCTAGGGACTTTTACTTTGGAAAATATCTAAATTAATACATTAAAAATGTTTGATTTTCGGCATGTATGTAGTCAGAGATCTCCTGAAGTCAAATTTTTGTCAGGCATTATTTATTACATTTCTTCCAGCAACCAAAAAAATCAAAGAATAAACACATTTCCCTCACAAATTAGTGGTAATTTCTTTTCAATTTTAAGGGACATGTAATGTTTTATACTACTGGTGAATATAATCCAATCAATCTTATTTCCATATATGTATTTTGTATAGACAGTTCCCTTTGTTAACAACTTATTTTGAACACATGTTTACTTCCGCTAACTTCACCAAGTCCGTCGACTAGCTCTCCTGTTAACTTCATTCTCTTTATACATCCATGGTCACCTTTTTCTCCCGCCCATAATTTATATAGCACTAAAATCAGGATAAATTAAGTAATTTGCCAAAAAAAGGCAATAATATTGCATATCACGCTGTTGAGCCAATCATTATCACCTCAGGGGAAATTCCTTCACTGTGACAGCCCTAATTGAAGATATTCTACGATACTGGACATGTTATAAAATAAAACTTAATAATAATCCCCATTGGAATTGGCTTTTGGCAGAAGCATTTAATGGAACACAGCAAAAAAGAAATACTATTAACTTATGTAGGCATAATACGCCCTACTTTACTTTTGCATGGTCAATTGTGGACACCGAAATTGCATTGACTGCACTAATTGCACGTCTATTCTGTTGTTTTCTCTTCCTCTTACGGGATGTATCAAAAGATCAGAGGAAAGGCAGCATATGTGTGTGCGAGAGAGTGTGTATTTTTCTGAGGGCTTTGAAGCTCCCTGTTTGGCAGCCCGCTGTGTCCACACACACCCACTATATACAGTATGTGTGCAAATATACAAATCCAGGTACAAAAAGTACAAAGCAGACTTTTTACACAGGCGCCTGCAGCCACACCTACTGTACTCATATCCACTCGCACACAGTTCCGTGTGCATCATCCACATATAACACACTTACAGTTGAAGAGGCTGAAAGCAGGGGTGCAGGGAGGTTAACAACGTTTTGGAGTTGTCCACTATTGTGCGGTATATGCTCTTTGACTGGCAGCCCACATCTCCTCTCCGACACTCATCTTCCCGTCTGCTGCTTCGCTCACTTTTTATCTCTGACACACACACACACACACACAAATATTTACACACCGTTTTCTTCCTCTTACTCACACACTTGCTCACGATTTAAGTCTCTACTTCTTTCCTCCTTACAAACGTTAGTGCTTTTTTTTCCCCACTCTAGTTATATATTTCTGTCTCTTCAGATTCTTTGATCAGCTTGTCTGTTTCATCTTTCCTGGTGCCACTCTCTCTCTCTCTCTCTCTCTCTCTGTGACGGTGCCTCAATGTCTCTGCGTTTCCATCACTTTTTACAAAGCAGCTCTCCATTTACTGGCATCGCCAACATCTCCGCTGATCCCTCACTTATTTTCTCGGTGCAAACACGCAAAAATCGAGAGCTTAGACAGACATAAGTGCATGCATTTTAATCAGAGGCTGACATTCTGCTGTAATTGTAACTATACGAGGCAGGAGTCGAGGGTAAAAGAGAGACGGTATGATAGAAAAGATATGAGAAGAGAAGGGGGAGGGGACAGAAAAAAAAGGGATAAAGGTTGATTGGGGGAGTTGTAAAAAGAGAAAGCAGAAGAGAGGATGTAAGAGGTAGAGATGTATAATTTATTCCTTCACCATTTCATTAAATATATATGGGCATTAGAGAGAGAGAGATCATCCTGACTTTAGCACAATGAATCCACTGAGATCTCTCTCTCTGATGTAACAAGAGCAAACACACGCGTCCGCGCCAGGACACACCCACACGCCGTCGCACAAAAAAACACATCGTCAAACTCCCCTGCACACACATTTCCTTGGCAGGGGAATCACTATTACAGTGTCTGTCGGTCATTACGCCTTATTCCCCCAGTGATGGATGTAACACTTTGTGGCGCCGCAAAATGTGTTTTGGAAATGTGTTTGGAATTGCTTTGTGGCACCACTGAATGCTTTTGGAATGAGATCATAACAGGCTGAGAGCCACTGTAATACCATTGTGGAGCAAGTGGCAGGGCGCCGCTTCAATGTAAGTGACTGATTGGTGTGTGTGTGTGGTTTTAAGGTGCATTTCTTGTATTCGACGGCGGCATATGTGTGTAATATTGCGGATTGATGATCGAACGTGTGTTTATGTGCGTGTCATAGAGACTTTTACAACGAAGCGTGCCTTTGCCAGCGTTGACGACTGCAATTCTGCGCTGGGTGGGAGTGTAATATGCCTTGTCACCTGCATAATGCTGTCAGCTGGAAACCTTGCGTATCAGGAAAAAAAACACATTTTCTCAGTTTATGCAGTTAAGGAAACAGAGATTTAAAGCTTTTTGGGGATACTGCTGCTGCTACACACAAGAAGATTATCAGGCCAGATTAAAGTACCACTGCTCCACCAATTGATTTTGTAATTCAAGTGGTACCCAGGGTAGGCCGTTTTAAGGCTAAGGCAAAGAATTTGGAAATACAGCCTTCAGCTGATATTGTCAGACTCTCTTCGATAAGTCTCTCTTCCTTTTTTTTGGGTTCCTTTGCAGTTTAGGCAGTTGCCAATGCTGGAATAGTAACTTTTCCTGCAGGGATATTCCGACGTTGAATCAGGCTTTCACTGAAAGGACGTTCATGCGCATCTGTATTTCTAGAACAGCCGATCGGAACGCTCTCTCTCTCTCTGAAATGACCTGTGATTGGCCAAAGCCTGAAAACAGAGCCATGAGGAGGTGCAGAAGTCTAGTTTTCTCTCAGACCACTTGAATTACAATATGCTGAAAGGTTATTATGGATTTTTTGCCCAATGATGCCAAAGATATACTGCCTATCCCTGCTTTAAAGCATTTATGGGCATCTTATCATAACAAGGAAATCCCTACTTGGGATACGCTTGGTGATGCTGATCTGGTGTGTGGGTTTTACAGATTTACATTTAAACACCCCTGTCAACATGCGGACTGATCTGAGCTGCACTGACAGCATTTTTGATATCTACAATCCCACATTTGCAGAGGTCCAGAACAATTCTGTAGCGTACAAACGTGAGTGATTCGAAGCCAAACTGAGATGAGTTCACAGCATTTACACATCTTGAATGTTGCTTTAAGTGATGTCAAGGTGCGCATTACAGTGACATTTCTGGATTCAGTAGGACAACAATATATTTTGTGTGATAGCCTATCTGTGCTTTAAAGCGTACTGCACTGAAGCATATATATCTAATGTTCGTAGACACACACACACACACACGCACACACTCTCACAGACAGAACTGTCAGGAAAGTGTTAAAGCTGCAGTCATCCTCGCATGAACCCCACAGGCCCATCCAGGATTAATCGATGGATGAATGGATCTCAGTCTCATCGATCCAGGACATGGATGCCAGCCATGCATAGATTAGGCAGGTGTGATCCTTTCCCCTATAGCCCGACCTCACTTGATTTGAAACTTTACACGGGGATACATTACACCCACACACACACTCACAGCTTAGCTCAAACTTAACAGAAGCAAATCAGTTAGAAAGTTGCAATCTTGCTTATAAGGGAACATTTACTTTGATATTCTTTTTTTAAAACAATTTTTCAAACCCAGCTTCATGATTAGAAACCTCCTGTTTTATTTCCCCTCCTGCAGTGTGTCTCAAACTTCTCTTCAGGCTCTGCTCAGCCTGAAGAAAATATTATGTGGACCCCAGTAGAACAACTGTCACCTTGATGGATGTCAGTGAACAGCTTTTGTAGTAGTTTTACACTGAAGAAAGATACAAGGAGAGATTTTAAGCAAAGTATAAATAATTGATGACAACTGGTAGCAGAGTTAAAATGATATGTCTGATAGTTGGAGATCCCACATGGAATATGGTTGCTAGGGCTGTCCTCGACTAAAGAAATTCTTAGTCAACTAGCACACATACGATTTTGTCAACTAATCGATTAGTTGATTTCATGGATAGATCTGTACAACTGAGTTTCTAAACAAAGAATCATGCAAAAGCACCATTTTAAAACTGGTTGTACAAGAGATGTGCTCATATGTTTCTTTGAAATAAGTCATTCAGCATGAAAAAAAAGCATAAAAAAATGACTAACCGACTAAAGAAATCTTAGTCGCAGACCAAAACTACCAATTAGGCAACTAATCGATTAAGAGGGGGCAGCCCTAGAGGTTGCAAAAAACAACAAATGTCCTACCAAAAATGACTTGAAATTAATATTGGCATTGAATATTGAATTACAGAGAGGTGAAATTCTTTGTAAAGAAGACGTGAGAAGGAGTGAGAGAGGATAAGCATCTCTAATGTTGGCACGCATTGCATTAAAGGTGCAGTGTGTAGGATTTGACAGCATCTAGCGTAGCGGTGAGGTTGCAGATTGCAACCAACTGAAGCTTCTCCCGTGTGCCAAGCGGGAGAGCTACAGTGGCCGACGTGAAAACGCGAATGGCCCTCGCTAGAGCCCGTATTTGGTTTGTCCATTCTGGGCCTAAAGTAGAAACGTGGCGGACTCTGTGAAGAGGACCCGCTCCGGCTCATTTTAAGGTAATTAAAACACAACGATTCTTATTTTCAGGTGATTATGCACTCAAGAAAACATACTTATTAATATCACATTCTGCCAAAAGATCCCCCTAAATGCTACAAACTGTTCCTTTAACAGTTGAAGGGACACAAGGTGTGTTTTCAAATTACAGACATCCTAAAGTAGGCTGAGCTTAAAGCTTAGAGAAGCCCAAGAGTGCTCATATGATCCTTCTACAAACTGAATATTTGACTTTTAAATGGGTTCCCTGCATTTTACACCACTACATAGTGATATAAAATGTGTGTATGACAGATCGGTGGGTGCTGCAACATCTATATGACAGTTGTTTTTTTATTCCATGTGAGAAAAAAATGCCTCTATAACCTAGCATACATACACTGAGACACACACACACACCAATATCCAGGGGTCACACAAACATGACATCTGGAAGGAGATGCCCTTGGGTGAGCATGATTTCAGCCGGACTACCGCCTTCGACATGTCAGAGAGACAAATGTGTGTGTGTGTGTCTGTGTGTGTATTTCCCCAAAGATAACATCCTTCAGCAAAAGACCACAAATGTTCATATGATGGCAGAGGAAATCTGTTTCAGTAAAGTGTTTTTCAAGGATTTGTGTGCACGCGTGTGTGTGCCATCTAGACAACGCCACACGATGCTATTCACTGTAGTGAATAGATATGAAAGCAACTCAGCATGTGAGGCCAAGACTATGGCATGGTGCAAGAAGGAATTGTAGGAATCTTATGAACTAATTATGGGGATTTATTTCTTATCATACAAAGGGCAAAACAAAATGACCTTATTTACAGTGTGAGTATCCAAGGTAACCATTATGCTTCTCTAGACATGCAGTGTTTCTCCGCATCACCTCCACACCTATTATTATATATTAACTGTTCAATTCTAAAGTAGATATAGATTAACATTAACCTTTGATGCTTTGTGCCAAAAGACATTACTGCAGAATCTCTGGAGAATGATATAAATTGATTAAATTAGAAATGATTACTTTCATGCTAAATGTTTAATGGCAGGTAGGTAGTCATGTCATCAGCGGGTCGTCATTATTGCTTCATGAGACCCTTCAGGATGATCAAGACACTGTTCAATTGTCATAATGATCAGTCCGTTGCGCCGTGCCTCAAGATTAGTCATCCAGGTTTTCATGCCACTACAAACGGCACAAGCTTAGCCACCTTTTACAAACTGGAGGGGAGTGCCATACTATTTAATCATCCTTACACTTTAAATGTACTTACACGCAGCATTTCTTTTCAGTGTGAGTAACCTTTTCGAAAAGAAATAACCCCCCAATATTTTAGTGCTGAGAACCATTAATAAGAGGGTTTCACCCCACATCATAAACATTCTTATTTGAGAGAGAAGACAAATTATGTTACCGTGGATGCATTTTTCAATATTAATTGCCCATTTGGAATCAACATTTCTATATTGAAGTGAAAAGGTCTTTATACACACCGGGGGCGTTTTTGTCCGCACGTCAATATCTTTTTTCGAACTGTTGTTTTTGTCATGACTACTTCCACACAGAACGTGAATATTAGGCGGCGAAAAAGCGATGTCAATTTTTTCGTAACGAGGTCAATTTTCGGAGCTTTCGCACTGCGAATAAAAGCGTCAGGCCAATCACATTGGGCCGAATGGGTTGAGTTGTGCCTATATTTATGAAACAGCGGCTCCGTAGTCCAAACTAGGATGGCAAACTTTATTACTCATTACAGCACAGATTAAATCCACTCCTTCCATTCTTACCTTTCACGATAAAAGCCCTAAATATATAATACTTGCAGGCAAGTATTTCGCATTTTTTGTGTTGTTTATTCATCACGCCCCCGGTGCGTAACGGTCTTGAGTCCAGCTGTTTAAGATGTTTGTGAAAGTCGTGCCAATGGATTCATGTTCAAAGAATGAAAGTAGTATTGACTTCCCAATCACAAATATGATGATGAATTAAAAACATTAACGTAATTTACACACTCCAACTGTGTGCCTAGTACAGTTTGTGTTAAAGGAGGTAGTCCATGCATATTAACAGATAAGCGCGCCATGTACATGACACCCACGTTCATACACACAAGGTGACCTCTTGATGTTTCTGGGAGCTGAAGAAAGATGCTGCAGCCTCTCATGGTCCCTGTCACCGTGTGTGTGTGTGTGTGTGTGTGTGTGTGTGTGTGTGTGTGTGTGTGTGTGTGTGTGTGTGTGTGCATGCGTGTGTGTGTCTATGTACATGAATTTAAGAGTGAGACATACACAATCAGAGGCTGACAAATTGTGTACGTGCACATTTCTGAGCTCGTCTTGCTAGTTGTACGTGTGCATCTTTGATTCACACACGTTACACATGCATACCAATGAATACATGTTTACATGGGTAATCACAAGGGCACCTGCACGCTTGTGTGTATGTGTGTCTGCGGAGACAAGGTGCAGCATGGCGATAAACAGCAATGAGTCACCTGTGAGAATGACCTTTTAACACACACACACACACACACACACACACACACACACACACAAAGAGAAGTTCCACCATCCTCAGACTGCTTCTCTGCATCTGTGTGTGGACAGGAGAGCGTATGTTCTGTCAGATTTTCTTGTGCCTTGTACATGTGCATGACTGATGGATGCTCGTACAGCCTGTGAAGTGTGTGTATGTGTGTGTGTGTGTGCAGGTGCATTCCCTCCCTACCACCAGCACCCATCAGACTGGTGTCCGCCCAGTTTAATGTAGCTCGGCAGCTTGGCTCCGCTGGGCACTGAGAAACTTTCTGATGTCTCCTCCAGTGCACCTGCCTCCAGACATGAATATTTATGCGAATGCATCAGGAAACCGAAGGTAACTAATTATAATATTGTGCCGACTCAGCAAACCTGGTTTGCATTCCCACCTGCCATCCCCATCTTGGAAATCTTTTGCCTCGCCAGCTTGGAATCAGGAAGCATCTCCACGCTGCTCACCATCAATATTTATGAACAGGTTAACAGACCAAGGAAACTATTTATTATAATAGTGTGCAGACCATTATACGGTGGCATACAGTAGCTTGTGGCGTCTACAATCTGGAAATTTCTCCTCTTGCCATTTTAGATTCCAGCAGCTAGCCCTACCGTGAGGAATATGCAGTACGTTCCCCAATGCTTTAACTTTTTAAAAACTTTTTTATTGGTCACTGCTGTTGAATGTATTCCAAGTTTTCTTTGTTATTTTTTTATCCTAAAGATGAGCAAATACTTTATTCAAATCCACTCCAACCCTTCCTAAGGATGTAATATATTTGTTCCCTTAGTCCCCAAACAAATCAACTAAATGCTACCTGCTTGGTACAAAAAAGTGGAGGCCAAGGTGAACATAAACAAGTGGCCGCCAGTGAAGAAAGAGAAGAATAAAGGATGACAGGTGTAGAGATAAATGACTCCAATGGGATGCCCATTTCGCTCAAATCCACTGTTCTCAATGTAGACGCACGAGCGACGCCGTCGCAGCACGCAAGCATTCCCAAGTGGATTTTTTATCAGGATGGTTGCGCCCCGAGATAAAAAAAAGATAACTTTTGGAACACTGCAGCGCACACCACATGTCATGTGATGAGAAACACAATCAATTGTCATCATCAATAGCCGGTAAATATCAGTTAACGGTAAATATATGGAGGAGAAGTTAATAATTTTAGTGCAGGACTATGATCTGTCCCACGGACTACTTTACTTGCTTCACCCTTTCTGTCCGAAAACATCCGTTTGAAAGGTGAGCCAAATCAACACAGACAAATCGAGGGATTTAAGATCACCATAGTCATCACAGGAAGCAGGTTTTGGTTGCTTAGTAACGGCAGACGCGACAGGAGCACAACCTCCCAAGCACATTTGAAAAGAAAAAAAAAAGCAGCATGGCTGGCGTTATCCGAATTTTAGACACGGCATGTGTACGGCCCCTAAAAAACAATATTAATTTTCTGATTCTGATTTTGAGTTTACGTTCAACCCTCTACAAGTCAAAAATGCCTAATGCAGCTAAATAAGTCATTGACTGACCAATCAAACATGTAAAAGATGTGCAAGGACAGAATAGGTCAGTACACGTAAAAATAGATATAAGTGTAATATTTTAGAATTAGAATTTTATTTATTTTCAGCATTATGGAATTTTGAAAACAGTAGTGTGCAAAGCATGTTATATTTGCTCTAGGTAACAGGTCGGGTTTTCTCAAGCTATTGCACAATCAGGCCAGAAGCCATATTAACATTATGCATATTCAGATCTAAATGCATAAAAAAAAGAAGACAAACTTTGTATCTGAGGAAAGAAGATGAAATGTGTGTGAGAGGGTGTTGTACATAGCCGAGGAAACCTCATGAAACCAGAGTGGATCCAGCATTATATCTGAAAAGCATCATGTCCTTTCTACAGGGTGAAACAGACTGCCATGCACAGCAGATGGTAAGAATGCCAAAGGGAGACAACAAAGCTTCTTACAAGGTTACATGAAGGCCAAGACAAAGTTCCCACTCCTTCAGGATGTATCTGCAGCAATGTCAACTACTGTACCTGCAGATAGCACTTTGGACAAATGTTCACCCACACAAAGACATGCATGACAACACACGTATGCGAGACATGCATATGTACACACTCAAATTGCATCGGCATCACAAACAGCTCATCAGCATGACTGGGTTATTTTTAGAAAAAATAACAGGGCTTGTCGTGTTTTGATTCTTTTCCCCAAAGTGGTGAATATTTTGTTGAAGTAAAAGTCCTTCACAAAGGAAGGAGGAACGGGGGCTTGCGGGAATGCTGTGTGAAGAACATCTGAGAGGCAGATGGTGAGAATGCAAAAACGAGACAGGAGGAAGAGCGATCAAATAGGAATGGATGCCCAAAGTTGTTTACTAATCCCTAATGTGAAGAAACATATAAAATATGAATTGTGAAAGTGCATATTAAAGGGTATAATATGCTGGAATTTTAGGCAGGAATTTCCTGAGACCCTGCCCTCTGCCTGTATTTTCTATTTTCTTCTTATTTTGCTGCGTTCAGGATGTTTCTGGGCGTCAGCAAAGAGCCTTTGGGCTCACGTGGAGGTGCAACCCCCAGCCAATAACAGCGCGCAGGGTGTGGGGCTCGTTCAGGTCGTCAAATACCGCCGCTTTGTCACGCCCCCTCGGCATCTGATACCGAGGCACAAGTCCCCCTTTAGCGATGTCAGATACAAAGCTGAGCAGATCGGACAGGATGAAGCCATCCCTTCGGCTGCATTCATTCAAAATCCGGCAATGCGGCACCTTACCGCAGGGTTGTGCGGAAGTGCAAGTGTGTTTATTTGTGCTTTAGAACGTAACCCCTGTAAAACAACCAGATCATAACATTTTATTTCTCTGATTTACTGCTTTGTTCTCACTAACGCCGCTCCCTCTCTTCATTCACTCTATAGCTCACTTGACCATCACTGTCGTCTATTGGCTCGTTGAGCCGTGGAGGAGGGGCCAAATTTAAATGCGGTGTGTTTATAAACAGCAACCGACATGTCACATATTATACCTTTAAAGGTCAGAATCTGGCTCACTTGCTTATCCGAATGAGGCACAGCAGAAACATTTCATCTATATTTCAGGCTTTTGGGTGACACAGCAACAGCAAAATAAGCTTCACTATTTTACATTACAAATTTAGGAAGAACTTAAAGTGCTGAGGAAGTGCTAGGTATGAAAAATAAAAGTAAAAAGGGGGAAGGAAAGGAGAGGAAAAAAGCACAGGAAGATGTTGGAGAAAGAAAACAAGACTAGCCTGAAGACAATTAGTCCCAATAGTGGAAACAACAAAAACAAGTTAAGAACAAAACAGTAATGTGGAAAAATGAGTTAAAAAAGCAGCTAAAATAAGTTATTTATGAAGGGGCTTCGCAAGGCTAAACATAACAGACTTGTTGAACTGTTGCTTAAAGCCACATTTACATTTTTATCATCATCTGTGAGAATTTACAAACAGTGTCAGACCCTCCATGTTACTAATGATGATGCCTCTAATTCACCAGATGCTGTTGCTGTCGGTGAGGAAGGGAGAGGTGTGACTTTTTTTGGAAGTTGTCTCAGCGTAAGAGCAGACTTCTTTACAAATTAATTACCAACCTCTCCTGGCAGCTTTGTCACAGCTTGGCTATAAATGTTGCCTGCTGCTGTGTATATTTGGAAGTGAGGCGATGTTCACGGGTTTGGTGACGAGCCTAAAGCAGACGGGTATGTATACATTATGCATGTCTACCTTTTTAATCCTCCCCACTGTCAGTGCAACCCCAGAGCTGGGAGAGACACAATGTCTCGCTCAAGGGCACTTCAGCGGGATGAACACCGGAGGTCAAGGGCACGCCAGATTTCACAGAGCATAAGCGCTTATTTTCGGTAAATTTGCCTTTTTGTAGGTCAATATTAGCCGCTTGAAAGAGGGGTTTAGTCTGGCATGAGATTCGTACTACCGCTTCATCTCATATTAATGCCAGGATGTAAAGGTACCAAGCTTTTAAGGCAGGAGTACTGATTTTGCATCGAGTTTCACTTTCTTTTTTTTAAACAGGACAGTTTGTTGCCAAATTACAAAGAACAGCAGTGATAATAAGAGGTCCATGCTATATTTTTGTTCAAGCCAATAGAATACAGTGTAGAGTAGATTATCATACTACAAGTGCCGGTCAACCATTAATTTTCCTTAGCTAACATAAGATTTTATCACTGCCAAGACCTATTGTTGTTTCCTAGAATAGCACAGTACTAATTTTGTAGAGATGCTGCATTTATTTTTTATGTTTGAGTATACTGTAGGTCACTGCGACTGTTTTGGAATCAATATAAAATGACGACAGACAACTTAATCTGTGATCCCTACAATAAGGAAACTTCTGTATGATTTTTGGCTCGCAACATCTGCCTACTTCTAATAAATGATGCCTGCTTGCTACTTTTTGGTATTCATCTCTTTGAAGAATCGCAAGAAGACGGAGAAACGGATGGTGAGAAAGAGGGAGTTGGAGGGAAATCAGGATGGATCACGACACAAAGTGCTGTTGTGTGAAAACACCTCAATAACAAACCACACACGTCGCAAACACAAACACAAAATCAATGTCACCGCAGTGACATACAGTGTAAAAACATTCATAGGCACTGCTGTCATGATTACGATGGCATGATTTAACTTTTAATGCAGAATTTACCAGAAGACAAGAACAATAAGAGGGTTGTAGACAATGCAGGTAATGTTGGACAAAATTAAACAGACAGATCATTTAATGCAGCCTCGCAGCATTCATTAAATCAGCCGCCCACTTGCATGAGCGTATCTCGCTGTATCCAGTTTAACTATCGCATTAAACTGCTGCTGTTCAGCTGGCCTGGCTGGAGCTACGAGCCAGAAAAGTCAATAATGCAGATCAACTCGTACATTTTAGTGTTAGCGATCCAACAAGAGGGCACGCCATGTTGTGCTTGTGTTCAACATCTACCAGCTAATATGGGGGAACAGGTTGGTATGATATCAGACTTCCCAAGCCATCTACTCATCTGAATAGATTCAGAATCTAATAGAGTTGGTAAATATTATGAATATCAAAAGTGTCAGAGAGGTTATTCAAAAAAACAGGTGAAGAAATACTGAATTTCATCAAAACCCCAAACCCAACAGCATTTTCCCCCAGACGTGGCGGTTCAAGAGGATACAGAGAGCGAGCTGACACAGCGACACGGTGATTGCTGTGACAGGAAACAGACTCTTTGGGTGTCACATGTACACAAACAACCACACGTTTCAAAGCGGAGGCATGCTCCAACCCTACAGACACACACACAAACATGCAGCACAATGCCCCTCAGGGCGACAGGCGGATCAGAGGTCGCTGTGTCATCAGAGTGTCAAACACGGTGAAAAAAGAAATCTGCATACGGTAGAAAAAAAGTGAGATAAAAAGAAAGAGAGAGAGAGAGAGAGAGAGAGAGAGAGAGAGAGAGAGAGAGAGAGAGAGAGAGAAATCACATGAAGCAAAAGATAGAAAACATGAGAGATGACTTGACTCAGCACCATCAGCAAACCCCCTGATAATGTGCTTATTTTCATGTTGCTGCTGAAAGCAAACAGAACACAGAGAGTTTAAGTCTACAAGCAAACACCTCCAGATGTAGTCAAGCAAACTGAGGAGCAAAGTAGGGTGGACTGGTTTCTTTCCTGCTTCTTCAGGCACACTGAAACATGACGCTGCAAGATGCAAAATCCCTCTTGGAATTTCAATGCCTGAAACTTTCCGAAAGTGTCTCTCCCACACAAATCCTCTTACCCAATCTCTGCTAGAAAACTTCCAATCTAACTACTGCTATTCTCTTTCTCTCACAAAAATCCTTTAACTCTTTGTTTCTATCATCCATCCATCCCTTCTATCCTCCTCTTAGTTTCTCTTTTCCACTCAAACCTACTTGGCTCTCAAGATCTTCCCATCAATCCATCCATCCATCCGCCCCTGTCTCTCCACTTCCCTCTCCCACCTGGCCACCCCTCCCTCCCTCCCCTCCTTCCCCCTTTTTGCCTCTCATCGCCCTTTCGCAACCTCCTTCTCAACCTCCCTCAACTCCTCTCAGCCTCTTTCCTCCCTGTCAGGGGCCATTAGTTCAGCCTGGCTGGTGATTCCCCCAGCAGAAACCCCTCTAACCTCGCTCTGCTCCAGGGAGGAGGCTGAAACACCTTTTAAAAAGCAAAACATCCTTGGCTGGCCCACAACACACACTGGTGCATCACACGGGGGGGCGCTTGGTCTCGCACGCTGCTGCTGCTGGCTGTCCATGACCATTTATCTAACTCGGCCTCCTTCCCCCTCAAAGGCCAGCATGGAACTTTGAATGGACGTTTCTAAGTACAATATTCACAATACAAAATCTGTTTGTTACTCAATTATTACAAAAAGCAAGTCATCATTCCTACACATGTACTCGATGTCAGAGCTCAATCAATACTTGGAAACAAACCAAAATATGTATTTGAAAGAGTGGCACATGATGAAGTTACATTTTTAGAAAGACATAACTTATGTATCCAGTGGTTACCGTCGATCCCCAGAGCTGTCAACATCATCATCACAAGCGTGGTCATTAGTATGACCCATCATGAACTCGCACAGACAAAACGTACATTAAAATCAGGGGAAAAAAATGTTGCTACCAGACAAAATACGGTCTTACATTGTGTTCTTGTGTGTGTGTGTGTGTGTGTGTGTGTGTGTGTATGTGTGTGCTTGTGGTCATTAGTGTGCAGAAATAGTCCTGGGAGGTTGTGCTGGGTCGTGGTTGAAACTCCACCGGCAGCATAATGACATGACCTATTGATCTAGAGAGGATTGCAGGATGTTACTGACCTCTGGAGAGAGATAGCAGAGGCTGGAGGAAGAAAGGGGGGGGGGTCTGTGGCATGTGTGTGTGTTTGTTAGTTTCGTGAGTCACGGACAGCAAAAGATTGCACATACAGAGATGATGAGATGACTAAACTTTATTGATTCCCTTTGGTAAATATTCTACACACGGTCCACTTAGTAGCTTGTTGGGATGCTAACATTTGCTAATTAGCACTTAACACAAAGTTCAGTGGAGGCTGATTGGAATCTGTTTTGGAAGTATTTGGGCCAAAAAGTACTGGACAAACCGATGGTGGCTCTAGATTAAATGTGAACTACACACTATTTTTTCATTGCGCATATAATCACACAGGGTCTTGTTGGCATAGGATGTTAATGCAGGTGATTTTTCCGACTAAACTTGGATTGTGTGTAAAATAGGCACAACTCCAAGGTCTATAAGGTCTAGCTCTGACTACCACCTCTATGTGGTCTGTGCTACTGAGCGGTGGTCAGTCAGTCTCCTCCGTGTCCCCTGACCTTCAAAGTCACACTAGGTAGCCACGAGGTCATGCCTCCTACAGCTGTTGCTCCCGCACTCCTCTGTTGCATTTTTCATATATGTTGGGAGAGAGGGTTCTAGCAGAATTTGAAGGTGCAGTTACCTTTTAAGTGGCCGTTCACATGCCGTGTTTTATCAGAAAAATCCATTGTTGTCAATGTAGATGCGCAGCTGCCGTGCTAAAACATGGTAGCGAGACAGTCGCGACACGCAGGTGTTCCTATTTTTCAGGGCGCGAAGGATGCGCCCCGAGATAAAAATAGTTCTGGAACGCTGCAGTGCGCACCGCATGTCATGTGATGAGGAACAACCAATGACAGCAGGCAGATATCTTTTCTTTGATCTGTCCTATGGACTATTTTACTGGTTTCACCCTTTCCGTCCGAGGACGTCACAACATCCGGTTGAAAGGTGAGCCAGACTGACACAGACGAATCGAGCAGTAAAGCTACTGTAAGGGATTGACGGCGCTGGAAATCCATTTATCTTTGTTTTGACCGAGTTTAGTTTAGTCAGTGAGGCTGATAAATTACTGCAATTTCATCATTGTTGTCATCAAAGCACGCAGATTTTGGTTGCTTAGTAATGACAGGCACGAGAGGAGCGCAACCTCCAAAGCACATTGGATAAAAAAGGATGAAAGCGGCATTTTTAGACGCTACATGTGAACGGCCTCTAAGGGATCACATAAGTCATTAGGATTCATCCTCTAGGGACCCTGAATGTCAGTAGAAAATCTCATCTTAATCCATCCAATAGTTGTTGACACATCCTAGTCCGGACCAATGTGCTTTTTTTTTGTACAGTATACTCATCACTACTGCTTCACCTTATTAACAATAAATTCAATATTTAACAGTTAAGTCTCTGATGGGCAGCGTGACACTAATGAACCAAAATCTGTCTGGACTCGTGTGGGAGTATTTAATTCAGGCTGCGGCGATGCTTGTCGAACGACCTCTGAGGAGCAGGAGGATGTCTTGAGTGCGAACGGCCGGCGGACTCTGATCAATAAGTGTGTTGTCTCAGCTAATTGAAGCCGACACTCATAATTGGGAGAGCCAACGGTAACACGCCTGCTGATACCGTTATTGATGAAAAAGGCCAACGGCAACGCCAGATACTCACTTTGATTAGAGGGTGGTAACAGCAATGTGCGGTGGACATTTTGTTTGATGGGGTCAATCCAGGTAAAATGCCGTTATCCCTTATTGATTTCCCTTATTATGGTAAATCTATATCGGTCACGACTTAGGAGATGTAGACAAAGAGATTCAGATGACTTACAGGATCTTACAGCTCAATATCACATTTGGATATTTAGAACATTCATTGAAAATAAGCGTGTTTGGATACCGTTATGTGATAGCTAAAGGGATGAGGCTGTCGAGGCTGTCAGGATGGAAAGAGAAACAGTGTGTACAGATGGATCTGGGCGAGGAGAGACAGGAAAGGGTAGATAAAAGAGATGCATATGGTGGTGGAGAGATGGAAGGAGGGATAAAGGGGCAGAGACAGAAGATAAACAGATGCGTCTGTGGAGAGTTAGGCTAAGCCGGCGGCCAGCACACACAGTGTTATGATAGAGTACAAAATAACACCTCCTGTCCCCTGCATTGCTCGTGTGTACTGTGTGTATTGCTATCTTTCATCATCCATCTTTTTCTTTGGGTTAGTGTCTCTTCCCCTTGTCCTCTCCTCGCTCTGACTCCACCCCCTTCTTGCCCAAAGAGCTTTGCTTCCTTCCTTTCTCTCCCTCCGGTAACACTTACATCTTATTACATCTTATACTGTAATAGCCTGTTTTATTGCCTCGACCTTAACAGGCAAAGTGCAACAGTGCATTATTGATCAAAATAGGAAAGTTCACGTCAAGAGCTATTTAAGGGAAGAGCTAAAAAATGATGATGAACAGAAAATGAAACGAGTCCGGGAAGGTTTTTTTTTGTATGACGATTAGAGCTACTCGAGCCCTGAATAATCCGCGCTGCTTTAAGGTCTTACACATCTCCAGGATATCACCTTGCCCACTTACAGTTTGATCTTGACACGTGAAGTGTAATCCCCCAACTGAAGGAAAGAAGTCTGCCTTTGGCACAACATGTTATTACCACCTGATCTGAGCACCAAGGGGGGGCCTGTCTCATTGTATCCTCGGAGGGCTGCTATCTTTGGATTACTCAACCTTATTCTAGTGTTTTATCTTGAGTCTTAATCTGTAGGGAGGTAAGTGCACAAAAAATGTGGTGTAAGCAGTTCACAAAAATCTTCCTAATATATATACTTAAAACACAATGTAGGCCAGCAAAGTAACACAATGAAAATAGGAAAATAGGTATTAGACATGTTCTTTCAACAGTGAGACTATGTAAACTTTGAAAGAAGAGATACTGACTGGCTCGATAACGAATGACGCTTCTCTATTTGTGCTACTGTTAAGCTATGTTGTAGCATCTATTTACCATTACCCACTTTTAAGGATAGGTTTAGACCATAGACTCATATAAGAAGTGGACGTAGTCATAGTGACATCACCCATTGGTTTGTGGACTACGTTTTGAAGCCTCAAGTTCAGCATTTTGGCCGTCGCCATCTTGGTTTTTGGCTATCGCCGTCTTGGCATTTTGCAACCAGAAGTGACCCGAGAGGGTGGAGCTAAGTACAACCGAACACTGAATAAGACATTTTAGGTGACCAAAATGTTACAAAACACACAGTGAAAGGGTTAAAGTTGTAAGACGAAAACACGGACAACACCCTGACCGGACAACGCCGTGGTAGCGACCTGTCAATCACAAGGTACAAGGTGCTTTATGGTCTATTTTACTCTAAATGTGACCATAATTTACTAAATGAATATCATGCTGTATTGAAGAAGACTTGAAACTAGCGATTGAGACCATAAACTCATGTTTACAATGTTTACTGAGGTAATAAATCAAGTGAGAAGTAGGGTCATTTTCTCATAGACTTCTATACAATCAGACTTCTTTTAGCAACCAGAGGAGTCGCCCCCTGCTGGCTGTTAGAAGGAATGCACTGGCTTCATTTTTCAGAAGCAGAGGTTGCCCACTGGTTTTGACGAAAACAGTGAAAAATGTCCATCGCAATTTTCTACAGCCCAAGGTAACATCATCGAATGTTTTGTTTTGTCCGACCAACAAACTTAACTACAAAAATATTTGATCTTTATTAATGTACAACAAGGAAAATTGTCCCTTTTGAACCTGGAGCCATCATATGTTTGCTGAACAAGTTTAGACTGTCTGTGGAACCAGAGTGTGATTTCGTACTAGAATGACTAACGTTGGGTTATAGGACTGCTGACACCTCATATTAGCTTAAGCTGACCTCGTGAATGCATTTCTGCTCAGACTGAGGATTTTGACCCCAAAAACCAACAACATTTATTATGTGAGTATTATATTCTGATTGACTTGGGGAAAATCCATACCTATCATTTGATGCGTTTTCACTCAAGCCATATTTTGGTCAGTGGCCACTTGGTTGTCAAACATAATCAATGCTGCATTCTCACATCCTCTCTCAACGGTTTTGTGACAGAAAACCATTTG
>CAKAKR010062080.1:0-12717 GCA_916700685.1 Adelosebastes latens | reverse complement strand
CATTGTATTTTACATCATTGGAAAGCCTGTTTATTTACCTTCACAATGATGTCCAACTTGTAAGGATCATGCATTAGTTGGATGAGCAGCACAGCTGATTATGTGGGTAGCGCCAAAGAAAAATTTGCCAAAATACTCTGCCAATGGTAAACAGTGTATTCTCCTGTTGGTATTGACTCTTGTTTTGAGTTGTTTGGTGGATTGGATGATTGAACTCTCTATCAGTAACAAGGAACAAACAAGACATATTGGCTATTTTACACTTTATTCATTTAATACACCATCAGGAGCCTCAGTAGCGGTGGAAGATCCATACGCAGCCACAACAGCCTGGCACCTCCTGCTCATGCTGGTCACCAACCTGGTCACACGTTGCTGTGGGATGGCGTTCCATTCCTCAACCAGGATTCGTTGCAGGTCAGCCAGCGTGATTGTGTTGGTCACTCTAACACGTACAGCACGCCCAAGCTGATCCCACAAGTGTTGAATTGGGTTGAGGTCTGGACTCGTGGCAGGCCGTTCCATTCTCTCTACTCCCACATTGTGGAGGTAGTCTGTGATAACCCTGGCTCTGTGGGGGTGGGTGACAAATATCATATGTGTGATTCATGGTGTAATTCAAACGGGATCAAAAAAATATTTTTCTTTCACCAACGTCCCATGGTGGTCCAGGGGAAGGGGCGGGACAAGGGCGGACTGGGACTGAAATTTTATGCGAGCGCCCGGAAGCAATATTATATATATATACTGTATATATATATATATATATTAAAAGTTTTGGCTGGTCGGAAATTCACGAGAGCAAAAATGAATGCAGCTAGAGATGACGCTATTAGTAAGACTATTTAATGACTTTCAATGCCTAATATTTATAGAATGGTAGTGAAGACATTAAGACATTTTTTTAGGACCTGCAGACACCTGCACACACCTCGATAACTTGAAATGATTGATCAGTCCCTTCACTATAGCTTAGCATAATCACTAAGATAGTAGGCAGGACAAAGCTGACAAACGAGTAAGCTGGTAGCTAACATGTAGCCTATGCTCCGTATCGGCACCTGTGATAAGCTAAAATTGTCTGATAATATTGGCCTGGCAATTTATCGATCAGGCTCTCAATTATATTAATTAAAAAATACTATGATTTCAGTTGTGATATTGCATTTAATAAAAAAAAGTGTTTACATTGTCATCATTAGTTTATTGTACACCGTTGGTCAACCATTTTCATACAGTGGTAAAAAAAGACAGGTGCTGATCCTGTGATATTTTAGAAAGCAGCACACTAAGCTCAGAGCAGCCGGATACAAATTAGACAACGTGTGTAAAACCTGCCCGAGAGAACTCCTCAACATATCATGATGGGAGTCAGAGATGACAACCAGAAGGACTTCTCTTGAGCAGGTCGAATCATTTGTTGTGGACTGGTGCTCCCTTGTGATTATGTGTTTTTAGAAAAAGTCTATCCACAGTCAACATCAGTCCTCTTCTTGCTCTGCAACAGCTTCGTACTGTCGAGGGTGTCTGTAGAGGCAGTAGTGCTGAGTCATGAAGAGGATGTCAAACACCACAGAGAACAGACCCAGACCAAACTTCGTAGGGTCACCAAATATCAGCGTCCACTCGTCTGAGGAGAGACACATTAAAGTTAGTACCGACAACATGCTCCGTCAGTCAGATATACAGTATAGGCTTAATATTTGTTAGTACATTATCACCAGCAGGTGCTAAAGTATTCAGAGCACTTCAATTTTTTCACTTTTTGTTAGGTTGCAGCCTTGTACGACGGAGCTTTAGGGCCACATTAAGGAAAAATATTATCTGAGATTTCGAGAATAAAGTCGTTATATTACAAAAGTTTACGAGAAAACAAAAGTGGTAGTATTATGAGAATAAAGTCATAATATTATAAAGTAGTAATTTGACGTGTTATTTTAGAGGTGAAATAGTGTGAAAATGAGGAACGTGGAGCATCTTTTGAAGTTATACTTTAGTTACGGTTTCACAAATAACCAAATACTTCATCTTTTGGCACATCAGCACCACATTATCATCAGTATCAGGACCTTGAAAAGATTGAGCAAGAAACTGCGTTTATTTTGAAGAAAGAACCACACGGAGCTGATGAGGAAAGTGACTCTTTGGTGGAGAAGAAAATTACTTTTTTTCTCCTAAAGGTATGACTTTATTCTCGTAATATTACGACTTTTTTCTCATAAAATTATGACTTTATTTGCATAATATTACGACTTTTTTTTCGTAAAGTTATGACTTTATTCTCATAAAGTTATGATTTTTTTCTCGTAAACTTATGACTATCCTCGTAATATTACGACTTTTTTCTCGTAAAGTTATGACTTTATTCTCGTAATATTACAACGTATTTTCTCGTAAACTTATGACTTTATCCTCGTAATATTACGACTTTATTCTCGTAATATTACGACTTTATCCTCGTAATATTACGAATTTATTCTCGTAATATTACGACTTTATTCTCGTATTACGACATTTTTCTCGTAAAGTTATGCCTTTATTCTCGTAATGTTACGACTTTTTTCTCGTAAACTTATGACTTTATTCTCGTAATATTACGACTTTTTTTCTCGTAAAGTTTTGATTTTATTCTCGTAATATTACAACGTATTTTCTCGTAAACTTATGACTTAATCCTCGTAATATTACGACTTCATTCTCGTAATATTAAGACATTTTTCTCGTAAAGTTATGCCTTTATTCTCGTAATATTAGATAGATATTTGTGATAAATTAATGGTACAAGATTAGCGAGATGAGATTAGTGATGCAACCGCAGACACCCAAATTAACGGTTTTCTCAAAACATCCTTTAAGTTAAACGTGTTTGCTATTTATTTATTCATCTGTAAGTAAATGACATTTTGACTGCCATAAATACTACAAATGAAACCAGATTAAGTACAGGAAAGAGCATCAAATAGTTACCATTGTTGTAGGACTGTAAGATCATCTGTAGAATACTGAGGGTTCCTCCAGTGAAGTCCAGCAGCACGTTGCCAATACTCCAGCCTTCAGTGCTCTGGTTTTTGTAGTTCATGTACGCCTGGAAAAAACGCCAGAAACCAGAATCAGTCTGTGATAATTCATCCAATTAACAACAAAAAAATAATACTGAACTGATTGATGAATAGCATTGAAACTCACTCTCATAGTATATGTTATACAATAAACATGGAATTAATGAAACTGCATTTTATCAGCATATTTTGATACAAAGATTGGGTAGAAAAATATAGAAACACGTCTAGAAGAGTCCTGTAACAGATCCTATCGTTAAGACAGTGACACTGTCAGAAAGGGGAGTCAAATGTGCTCTGGATTGAGGTTGTAGTTCATACTATTGCTGTATTGGACTGTATTATATTGTTTTTAATATGTTTTGAAGATAAGAACATAAGTAGAGTCTCAAAACCTATAACTGATGTGAACATTTTAACAAAGCTAGGATTTACTGCATGGCTACTGTATTGCAATGTCCGGGTGTCTCCATTTTTTTGGCCCCTCAGTGTGCATGTGCATAACTTACCTGCGGCACATATTTGATCAGAGTGACTGCCAGTTTAATGTAGGAGAAATAGTAGAGGTAATCCAACCAGGAGATCTGTTTGGCTACAGCAAGAAACAAGCTGACCAAGGCAAATGTCCATCCTATCGCCAACAACAACCAGGCCGTACAGGAGACCTTTTGACCCCCCCTCTGGAAGAGAGAGGACACAGAGGACAACACATTGATACAGAGTCAAGGATTCCTGTCAGACAAACTGCACTTACACACATTATGATGGAATCAAATACTTAAATCTACTATGAGGAACTTTCATTTTGTGTTGGTTTTTTGTGTTGTTTTTTCTGTGGATAAAAAGCGGTAGAGCACCAGAGTCCCTTTAGAAAACCTCTCATTTTATTGCAGCAGGGTCTGTTGTTCATAATAACTATAGAAACAGCCAATCTTCATGCTGATGGTCTGGTTTACTAGGTACAGGTCATATACAGGCATCAGGATTACATTGAGTCTGTTTAATAACCAGTTAAAGGTTCCTCACAGTAACTTTAAAGTTATTCCAAAGATGCATCTAAACATTTGAATTCCCTGTACTATACCTGGCCCCTGCACATGGTTAGTTTAGAATTGTTAACATCCACTCCATCACAAGCTTCTCTACATTACCGACACACACCTCATACACAGCAGCCTGGCTGATGTAGACCAAACAGAGCAGGACAGCATGGAGACTGAAGAAGACATCATTAGCGCTGACGGGGTTAATTCCATTCGGGTTCTTCGTCAAAAACTCCTCCTGCAGGACAGACACACAGCAGACACTATATAACATACAGGCTTCATTCAAAACCTCCTGAAGCCACAGTTCAGCCTGTTAGGAGTGGTTGAAACTCTCCATGCCAATATGAATACATGAACAAGAAATTACACATTGTTGTTAATGTGCTTCACTGTGAACTGGCCTGAGATTCAAAACCTCAAACCTGGGAGCAAAATGTATCAGACAAAAATATGAAACTGTGTCTGATTAGGAAAACATGAATGTGACTCTAGAGGCATGGGGATGGAGTCACTTTAGTTTCTTTATTATGCAATCAAACAGAGAAGGTTTGACAGCAAAACTTTCTACACTGCAATTAAATAATGTTTTATTGCTAGTAGAATAAATGTGTGATTAATAATGTATTATTGTGAATCAAACACTTTTGTTAGCTAGCTTTTAGCATCGCAAACAAAGCTTTTAGCTTCTCAAAAAAGCTTTTAGCTTCTCAAACAGAAGTAATAATTAATACATTATTAATCACATATTTATTTTACCTGCAATAAAACATTTTTTGATTGCAGTGTCGATAGTTTTGCTCTCAAACCTTTTCTGTTCTGTTTTCATGTTGTGATTATCCTGGCCAAAACAATTCCAAAATCACAATATCAGTAGACTGAGCTTCATGTGTACAAACAGTGGAGGATGAAGTTACCTTTATATAAGGCACCCAGAACAGTCCTATATTGAAGACACTGTAAGCGATGAAGCCAGTCAGGTTGAGGGCCAGGAAGTCAAAGTTGAGACCTACAACGCTGAAAACAAACATGTTGGTATTATTTGTCTGAGTCACTTTATTGAGTGGACCTGTGCTGCTGCAGGTCATCCTCCATCTCACAACCCTCCATTCCTGTCAGCTATCATATAAAGACACAGATAAATCATTATGTTAACATGAACATGGTTAATACTTTCACGTTTGTAATGACTGCGTGTATGGTACCAGTAGTTTAGTAGTAGTAGATACAATGCAAGCCGCTGAGTGTAGGATTAAAGCACATTTCACTGTGTACGGACGACTACTGACAGGTAAAATACAGATAGTAGTTTGTTTGGTTAGATGAAGTAAATAATGATTATTCACATATTTTGAATTGTATATGTGCCAGCAGACAAATATTACGTTTTTAATATGTTCAGCTAACCTGCTGTTTATTGACTCAGAAGAAGTTACGCTAGATGGCATTTAATTTATTGTAAGGGTAACAACTGAATTAATAATAATTGTATCTATAATAATAATGATAATATAATAATTAATAATATTATTTTATTAATAATAATCTAAATGTATTTATTTTATCTTTATATATATATATATGCTGTGTTCCAGAGAGGCAAATTCAGAAGCAGGTGCAGTGATCAGAAACTATCTCTTGTAATGAGTTACTAAAGCAAGAGTATATTTGAGTGGTTCGTACAGTATATCGGTGTGTGTGTCGAGAAGATCTGACGGTATAGAAACATCATTCATTTTAGTTCACTTGAGCAAAACTGCACACGGAAAATATCCCAGAAAACTTCGAAGAATGAAGAGAAAGTACCTTTTCCTCCTACAGTTCTCCCAGGCTTGTGGATAGAAAGACACCGACCAGGCCAGAAAGTAAATCCAGCCAATCACCTGACTGATCACTGACAGGACGTTGCTATGGATGACCATAAAGTGGATCCTGACGTACGAACTAGATGAGAGAGAGAGTCAGGCTTACAGACACAAAGAAGCTGGACAGTGGCGATGTACCATAATACTCCACAGGCCTGTCAGCGTACAGTTTACAAATCCGTATTGGTAATACACCATCACCATACCAAGGTGTTCTGGTTGACCCCTGCATCTTATTCTGTAGATTTTGTCTTAGGCTGTGTTCAAAATCTCATACTAACATATACTGTTCATACTAAGTGCGTTCACCCTGCATTATATGAAAGAAAGGCCCAGATGTATACTATGTTAGCATTAATATCTGAGTAGGAGATGTGAGCTTACTTCACATACTCAACTGCCCCACAATGCATTGCGTCTGGGTGCCTTGAGACCGGCTGTCAGTCTTGTGACATTTTGAGGCTAAAAAAGGCTAAAAGATTTATTACGTTTTAATATGTTTTCATGTGAGAATGTAGGGGTGGGCGATATATCAAATATACTCAATGTATTGCAGCTTGTTCTATGTGGGATGTAGTAAATGACTATATGGCCAACATCCAATATACATTTTAACTGTCACGTTATTTTTTTGAAGCCACTGGCAATAGACTCGCTTTGGCGTTTTGCTTCTCCCGCGGCTCTCTCCCTCTCACACACAGACACACACACTCTCCTGGGTGAGTGTGTGTGGCGCATGAGCATGGATGTGCATATGGGGTGTGTGTTTCTGTATCTGGAGGAAAGCAGGGAACAGAGAAAGAGAGGAGAAGAGAGAGAGGAAGAAGTGAAGCGCCAAAGTGAGTTTATATGTGTTGAGGTTGGAAACCGGGTAAACCTAGCTCCAATGTTGTTTTGCAGTAAGTGTATATAGGCCAGTGGTTCTCAAACTATGGTACACGTACCACTGGTGGAACACGTGCTCTCTCTAGTGGTACGCGGAGGAATCTCTGTCTATCGATTCCTCTGTATTGATGCAATCCCACACTTACGCTGCACAATGATGAATATGCACGCTGTATCATGTTTCAGTTTGTTTGGGACCAGAGACACGGTGAAGAGAAAAAAAGCGCTCAACAGCATGGCGCTACTAAACCTGAGGGGTGCACCCTATGTTTCCCTGATAAAGCGACTCTGTGAACAACAAATCTGTGTTGAAATCAGCAGGAGGAGAGTTAGTAACATTAGCTGTTAGCAGCCGGTGGGCAGCACAGTCCCGCCCGTTTGGAAATTTGATGCGACATTTTCAGAGATGTCACGGCGCTGCTGGCGGGGTGCCTGGAGACCAGCCCGGCCGTCGCTTGACCATACTTCAGTGTCAACAGTCTGCCGGTAAAATCATAATTAACTGTTATTTAGTAGGCAGTATCAGTACATACTGAAGGAGTATGTGGTATGCGATTTTTAACACAGCCTTAGTGAATAATTATGCTGAACTGATGGCACAGTGGACCGATGGAGGAATTCATCCAGTCATTCTGCTGTCACTGCATGCTGCTGCAGCTGCTGTGCAGATACCAACCTGTTGAGGTCTGTGTTGTTGCTAAGCAGGTATGTGGTCACCTGACCGACATCATGGGCAGTCGCATTGAAGCTGACTGAGGTCGCCTCCGCTGGCAGCAACACCTAATCAAAAACAACAAGAGTTTTAGTCGACAGCTTATCAATAGACAGTCCCGAGTTAAGAAATGTGATCCTCGTCTGCTGCTGTTTGCTTTGGCTGATCCGTGCGATTCATTTTGCACTTCAGGATACACAATGTTGACTGATACGGAATCTCATGTGGTTCCAGCTCACAGAGGTCTGGGCTCGCTTTCTTTCTTTTTGAGGCATCTTAAAAGGTCCCATATCATGCTCATGTTCAGGTTCCTACTTGTATTTTGTGTTTCTAATAGAACATGTTCTATTAGAAACATGCTGTTATGTTCAAAAAACACATTATTTTCCTCATGCTGTCTGCCTGAATATACCTGTATTTACCCTCTGTCTGAAACGCTCCGTTTTAGTGCATTTCAATGGAATAGCAACGGAATTGCGTTGCTAGGCAACAGTTTGACTCCATGTTTACTTCCTGTCAGCTGATTTTATTTACATATACTGCAACAGAAAATAAACTGGGACACTTTTAGAATGCTTACGTTTAAAACCGTGTAACGGTCTAAATATTGTATTAATATTTGTGACATCACAAATGGACAGGAATCCTAACGGCTTGTTTCAAACGCGCAAGTTCTGAATACAGGCTGTGTGTATTGAGCGTTTTGATAGTTTAACAGTATTTATATAGCACTTAAACTTAAAGCTTTATAATGTAAAAGACCTGAAAATCTCACTTTTTACAATATGGGACCTTTAATGTTTTCTGGACAAAAGTGGAGCTCTTTGGCACAGACAAGTAAGCAGGGTAAAATCACTGTTGCTTCGTTTCTTCTCAGGAGAATTTTAAGTGATGCTGTATCTGTAGTACAGCTCATATTTATGAGGCATTTTGTCTGCAAATTTGCGTTTCATGGTATTTATGCGCTGGGTATATGAATGTGGACAACTTGATATTTCAGCCGATGATGATGGTAAAAGGAAAGGTAACGTGGGGACACCTAAGACATACGATAGGATGAGGTGAGAGGAGCCTTTAGTGATCTCCAGAAACTGGGATGTTGCAGCAGCACAAGGACAGACATAAGTACAGGTACGTAGAGACAGATAAAAAGAAAACAAATATTTAGAAGTATATAAACTATAAATTACAATGCAAGCAGTATACAAACAGTACCCATGACTGGAGTTGTGCATGAAATATTAGTGCGATACCGTCTCAAGCTAAATTACGATTCATGCTCTTCTCCATTCCATCTCTTTTACCATCTTTGGTGCGAAGTTCAGGGTTCCTACACATTTTCCATTTCCAAATTCCAGACTTTCCCCAACTCAAACTTCCAGACTTCTGGGTTGATTTTCAGCCCATATTTACTTTGTAATTCAGGGTGCCGAGGATGCTGCGACAAGACTACAGTGCTTTTGCCCTTGCATATGGTTTACAATCGCCGCCTCCCCGATGTTGGAGATGTCGAATTTGATTTTACACAAAGTTTGCATCCAGCTTTCTTTTCCCCATTTGGAATCTTAAGCCAACCAGGCTTTGTATTTGGGATCGTCAAACTAGCCCTCAGAAATCTTGCATTTACCGACTGTGGCCGCTCAGTCCACGGTCCTACGCAGAAAGCTGGACGACGCTCCGCCGTCAAACATCTTGCACTAGGGGCAGAGCTGTGTTGCAGGCTGTGCCGTACAGGCGTAGAGGCAGCTCTGCGTAGGAGTGTGCGTTCAGTCACACGCCATAGCCTACGATGAACATCAAGCTCACTCTGGCCCACGCTCTCCCACACTGTGGTCAACATTTAGGCTGCGCTGGCTGGCTGCTCCAAACACCATGAAAAACACTCTGCTGCTTGTATGATCAATTTATTTTGAGAAATTCTGAATTGTATATTTTAGAAAACAGAACAGGAGCAATAGTCTGAAATGTTTTTCCATAATCTCTTTTCTTTTTTCCACACTTATCCAGACCTGGAAATGACTAAAATCAAATTTCACATTGCGTAGGAACCCTGGACGTTCGCAATTTGGAAGCATGTAAACCCAACATCACAGCTGGGTGTGGCTACAAGTACAACAGACCACAGTTTCCTTCTCCCTATTTAGACAGGGAGACAGAGAAGCATGTGGTCACCAGCAACATGCAGCATAACTGGTTTTATGAGGTGTCATGTGTTACCTGCTCAGGCACTGTGAGGACAGATGAGGAGTTGGACTTGGAGCTGAAGGTTACATTTAACTGAATCACAGCGGACTGGTTGAGAGGGGAACTAGAGAAAGACAGACACAAAGGTCAAGTCAGAACAACACTGATCCTGACAGCTGCTTTTATAAACGACACATGAGCTACAGTACCGGGATCTGGATTTACTTCTTTCAATTTAGCTTGCTGAGCATATTTGCTTTTCAAGGTTTTTAACTTCTTCGCATTCACACCATTGCCGTGAGGCAAAAGCAAGTAGATCAGCAGCTTCAGCACTGCTGTGCAGTCAGCGCTGTAGTATCGTGTAGTAGTGTGGGAGTGTTGTACAAGCTGTTACACACACACAATTTCATTGGTTTAAAAGAAGTGAAAAACACAGCTGTTTGGACATGTTGTCCAGTTTAAGCTGCCACAGGAGAACTACAGTGTGCAGCTCATTTATTCATTAACAGACCACAACCACAGCCTATAGTAGTTTAGGTTGAAGCTATGGCTTTTAAAGAGTAACATCAAAAATCTGCAAACTATAGCAGAAATCAGAAGTGAGTCCACCGAGTTTAGACTGTTGACCTGTTGATGAATGTGAGGTGCAGTCATGGATTGTTTAAAGGGGACATATCATGCTCATTTTCAGGTTCATACTTGTATTTTGTGTTTCTACTAGAACATGTTTACATGCTTTAATGTTCAAAAAACAAATAATTTTTCTCATCCTGTCTGTCTGAATATACATGTATTCACCCTCTGTCTGAAACGCTCCGTTTTAGCTCCCGTCTCTTTAAGACCCCTTCCTTAAAAAGCCCAGTCTGAGGTCAAAGTCTCCCGTCACGGGCTAGATTTTTTAAAGCCTGAAAACAGAGCCAAGAGGAGGTGCAGAAGTCTAGTTTTCTCTCAGAACACTTGAATTACAATATGCTGAAAGGTTATTATGGGATTTTTGATCTTTAACTTAGGAATTGCTTAAAAAAATAATAATATTTCTTAATATAAGGAAAACCTATCTGCCATGGTGGAAGGTGACCTGAAATTTTTACCTGCCACAGCCACAATTTCCCCTGCATTTGGCAGGTGCTTATTTCATTCCCCGACTCCAGATATTTAAATGTATGTACACAAGCACTGAAAAGGTTTGGTTATCATAATATATCCCCTCTAAATCCACTTTGAAGAACTCTAAAGAAAAAAAAACATCATCAAATGGCTGGAGCAAACAATAACTTAACATGTCTCAACGGACCCCTAACCAATACAACATGTACTGCTCCTGAATTTACAGTAAAAGGCTGTAAAACGCTTGGTGGTAATTCACCTTTAAAAAGGACAGACAGACACAGCCAATCAAACAGCCGTCTCTCATGTCCTACCTACACTGGTGTCAGCTAGTGTGAGACTGAAAGAAGCCAACGCTACATATTTGCATATTGATGTATTTGTGTGGTTACCTGGAAGTAATGGTGATGTTGGCTTCAGAGTTTTCCTGAAGCGTGACAATATCTGGAGCAAAGAAATTCACTCTGGACTCTGGAGGACAGACAGAATAATAATAATGATAATTAGACAATCAATCCAATATTATAATGATAATATCAATATGATATATGATAATGATAATGATGATTGGCATCATCATTATCATAATCATCATGAGGTTACGACATGCTTCAAGGGGGACTGAACATGTTCATCTTCATCCCCATTTACTGGGTGAAAAAACAGCAGCTTCCATGTAAATAAAAAAAACAGCCAGTTTCTGCGTCAGCGCCTCGCCGTGTCAACGCACTGAAATAAATAAAGTTATGAGAGTCAGTCAGTCACCAGAGATGTTGGTCAGCGCCCACAGGAGCAGCAGCTGAGCAGGGAGCCATCTCTTCACCGACCCCGGACCAGCCATCTCTGACCACTATGATGGACGCTGCCAACCTGAAGGACACGAGGGACACAGAGGATCCAGACATTTCAACACATCGCCACGTCAGGATATTCACACTGTAGGTGTTGTGGAATTTCTGATACTCAGGTTAACTCAGTCAACAGGAAGGAAGACGCCCCGGAGCTGTTGATGTCTTACAAATTAAGTTTATTGAAGCTTGATGAAGGAGAATTGTTAGGTCTCCAGCATTGATGTGTTCTCTCTGTGAAGGCCTCACAACTCTGCCCTTTCTCCCTGGTGCTCAGTGTTTTACCCTTATCATGTTTTGACTTTGGCATCTCTGACCCTGGTTGCCCCAGCGACTGGCTCTATGGTCCCTACTGCAGACACAGCAGTACAGATAACGGTGGCTCCTCTAGACAGGAATCCAATCCAATAATGTCAACAGAGGGACACTCTGAGAGACACTCTGACCTCCCGACCAAGGAGAGAGGAATTGGTAGAAAATTCCATCACAGTAGGGACTGGGCTGAACCACCACTGGCTCCTTCTGGCTTACACACATCTTTACATGGGTTTAATGTACAGTATGTAACGTTACTCTACCCTATACGATAATACGATAATACTTTATTGTCAGACAGGTCTGATATTTGTTTTGCATCACAGCAGCTCCATTTGCAACATCACAGAAAGGACAAAGACAAGAAACAAGGATACGTACATTTAAACATTACAATCACAGAAGACGATATCCGGGGCCCTTCAACGTACATTTGATCTGGGATTAGGCTCCATATTTAGTTTTAGGATTGACTGGTGTACGAAAGAGTTCTTCAGTCTAACCTTCTTAAATCGTGGAACCCTGTATCTCCGATTTGATGGTAACAATTGATATTCACTGTTCAAAACATGGTTGGGGTCAGAGACGATGGTGTTAGCCAGCCTTAATATATTATTATGATAGGCTGATTCAGAGAATTTCTCAAGGGGTTGACCTAAAATCTTTGAGCAGATTTTCATTTGGTGGAGCAGTTTTGAC
>CAKAKR010062078.1:0-20581 GCA_916700685.1 Adelosebastes latens | reverse complement strand
TACAGCAGCTCCATCTGGGTGGTGGTCCGTCTGCGAGCCTGAGGGACCAGAGTTGTTTTGGCTCAACATTCAGCTGACTCACAAGTCAATGGACCAGCTAGTAATTATTTCTATAAATAACTACTGTGGAGTGGAAAAAGTTGTAGTTATAGGAAGTCAAATACATAGTAAATAGACTTTTACTATTACTATTAAGAAACTTTTTTTTTTACAGTATATCAGATGGCCATGCACAGTACAGTACCTTGCTTCTGGGTCTGGATTCACCACATAGCTTCATTAGATCTGATGCCAGTGTGCTGAAACAAAGTCAAGGATTTTTCAGTGATTCAATGATTTTCAATCAGTTACATCCACTACATGCTAAAATGCTGAAACTATTTGGTGATAAACACCGACGTTATTACAATTCTATGTCTGTGCAACATTAGGTGTTGAGATATTTCAGTCTGGACTAGGGATGCACCGATATGATGTTAGATATCTGTCCGATACTGACTCGAATAGCTGGATCGGGTATCTGTGACGATGGGGCTGATCTATTCGATTAAATTCTACGTTTATATGCTATATACATTATATACTGGAATTTTAATTCCTGTTTAAGTTTTGGCCAATTTGTTGCAAAGACAGGAGAACAATGTTTAAGTCAAGCCTGATGTTGTCTTACACATAACAGAATGATCCCAGTCACTTCCACACAATGAGGCATACAGCTCAAAAGCCCAGGTATCGCTATCGGTATTGGGACTGAAAAAGTTGGACTGGTGCATCCCTAGTCTGGATTTATTGTAAAAGTGACACATACAAACACACATTACTCGTTTTTCTGCAATGACATTTTGAACATAAAAAAGTGCAGTTGAATTGTGAACCTGAAAAACACTGTGTGTGTGTGTGTGTGTGTATTTACCCGCCCTCCGCAGCTGGACTGGCGGTGGACTCGTCACTACTGCTGTCATCTCCATTCTCTGTGAAAAATATGGTTTCTCACTTCATTTGCAAAGCATATGTGTACAGTATATCAGAAAAGGTCCATTAAGAGAGCTAAATATTACAGCACAACAATGATTAGGGCTTCATAACAAGGTCGGGGGTTTAGTTTTAGATAACAGTCGGGGGTTATTAGTGTAATGTGACTGGATGCTACACTGTTGGAGTGTTTATCCTGTGTGAAGGAGGAATGGAGAAAGCAAGAGAGAGAGAGAGAGGTAGATACAAACACAGATATGCAGACACACAAACTGCTGTGGACACTTCAGCTTTGAGTCCTGCTGCAGCGTGGATCTTTACTGCTGTTTAGTTTTAGTGACCTGAGTTAAGTGGGACTTGCTAGGAGGTGGTGTAACAGGGGGAAACGTTAACACAAACACATCATGCACGTAATGGCAGAGTTATTTCAACTGGGTTAGTTTTTAAATGGAGGGTTGATGCACGCTACAAGATTTCTTTATTTAGTTTAGAAATATAGTTATCATAAGCACATTAATACATCAAATATAAAAAAAAAGAATATAAATGTCAGAGTCACCTTGGATATACTAATTACTATACAACTACAGCTTTTCTTGAGTCTTTAGATATCATTTTTAAGGTAAGAAAAAAAATAAAAACGATATCTTTTATAGAGCCCAAAGAGCAATAAGCTGTTACATCACTTTACGGAGATTAAAATGCACTTATGGGACTAAAGTTTAAAAAGGCTCTAAGGTAAAATTATCTTTTTGATCTTTTAGTTTGAAGGGATAGTTCAGGTGTTTTGAAGTGAGGTTGTATGAGGTACTTATCCATAGTCAGTGTATTACCTACAGTAGATGACGGTCGGCACGCCCCCAGTTTGAAGAAACAGACAGAAGTTACCGCACAGAAGCAAAGCAATGTGCTGCTGTGGACGGGGCCGGCAGCAAAACGTATTTTAACCACCTAAAAGAAAGGCCCACCTAAATAAATCAATATCAGTTTAAGTGTACGCTATATTTAGAATATTTTCACCGCTCTACTTTGCCGTCAGACAGCCTTTTCCGACGGGGAACTGAAGCCGTTGCATCCATCAATGCTCTCGCCAAAGCCACCAGACTCCTTTGAAAAAATCTGTAATTTTATCTCACCGAACACGGAGGTTGCTGGTCTACCGCTGCCTTGATCAGTTAGTTTGTTAGCGTTATTGTGCAACTTTGGTGAATCCGAACTAACCAAAGTCACACAGTAACACAAACAAACTAACCAATCGAGGCAGCGGTAGACCAGCAACCCCAGTGTTCTGCGAGATAAAATTACTGTTTTTTTCAATGGCGTCTGGTTGCTTTGGCGAGAGCATAGATAACGACTTCAGTTCCCTGTCGGAAGCATAGACTGTATAGCTGTATGATGGCAAGGTAAAGCAGTGAAAATATTCTAAATATAGCATACATTTAAACTGATATTGATTGTTTAGGTGGGCGTTTCTTTTAGGCCCCGTCCACAGCAGTACATTGCTTTGCTTCCGTGCGGTAACTCCTGTCTGCTTCTCCAAACTGGGGGCGTGCCGACCGTCATCTACTGTAGATAAATACACTGACGATAGATAAGTACCTCATACACACCCCACTTCAAAACACCCTAACTATCCCTTTAATTCCATATTTGCCTTTAATTGGAGGTAAATATTGTGGAAATCTTGTAGTGTGCATGTGCCACGCTCTCTCAAACACAGTCACATTGCTATGCAACTCATACTCACCTGGCGACAGGTAACCTAACTCTGAGTTCACACCAGCACAACAGAGAAAACAAACAGTAATCAAATCAAAATCAAACCCAAAGATGAGAAAAAGGGGCTACTCTTTTATTTTACAGGCCTGATTTTTTTTTGTATTTCAAGCATCAATTCTCTTTGAACACCTACAAAGAAGTGAGGCCTGCAAAATAAAATGTAGCCGCGTGGTGAAAGAAACAAAAAGGTGATTGTGATTGACATGCTCGGACCGGTATCGGTTAGTGATCGGTGTTTCTTGTACCTTGCAGAGCGCTGCCGAGCAGAGCGTCCAGCTCCGGGTTGATCTCTGCTTTCTCCTTCAGCATGTGGAACAGCAGCTGGTTCTGGGTGGCGCTGTTGATCTCCGTCTGCTTCAGCCTGCCCTCCATCACCTTCAGCTGGGAGTCCTTCTGAGCCGCCTGCAGACCCTGACCACACACAACACAACAAATTATCACTGGAGACACAGCAGCATATTCTTTTTAAACTCTTTTGTAAATCTCAAACAGGCAAACCCGATGAAGGCTCTGTATCTTTACCTCTGTAAATTACTTCCACCTCTTCATTTGCTCTATCTATCTTGTTCTGCACCGCTGGGTTGAATGCATTTCCCCACTGGACCTATTAGGTTTCATCAAATCTAATCTTATCTAATCTAATTGAAACTTAATTCAATCAAGTTGTTCCATTTAAAGTCTCATTAAAAGGAGCCGTGGCTACGAAAAGCAAGATCACCACGAAGAGACAAATTGTATGCAAGTTGCCACAACGACCAGCAGTGTACGCCAGCGATCAAATTCATGCAGTCCATTTATTTAGAAAGATATACGGGTATCACGTAAATAATACAAAAGCAAAGGGTTAAATTGCTTCCAGAGTAATACAGAAACCTGGGTTGTCAGTACGTGAATGCAAACAAAGACACACTGATGACATTAGGAGAGAAATAACATTAAGTCAGCCTGGGCGGTAGGTACCTTATTGATGGCCATAGTCATGAAGTGATCCAGAAGGAAGCGGGCCTCTGATAAATTACAGGAACTGATCACTGCGGTAACATCCACTGTGTCTCCTTCCTCCTGTAAAATAACAACAACACATTCAATAAAGTGACATTGTAAGAAACTCGGTCATAGGACACTTGTATTTGACCATCTTGTGCATTTTGGGAAATACACTAATTTGCTTTCTTGCCAAGAGTTAGAGGAGAAGACTGACACTTTTATATCTGTCTGTTAAATATAAGGCTACCACCAGCAGCCAGTTGGATTAGCTTAGCACAAAGACTGGAACAGGAGGGAAACAGCTAGCCTGGCTCTCTCCAAATGGAACAAAAACATGTCTAACAGCTCTGCTAAAACTCCTCACAAACTAGTTCTTACGCAGACATGAGTTGATAATAAATATATACTATTTCTATTTACAAGAAAAAGAAAAAAATCTCTCTGGAGCCGCAAAACATTTGAGTATTGTGATGAAGCACAGCTTATAGTCTAAGTATATAGTATATACTGTAAGTCTAATGCAGTGAGGGCTCAAGTGCAAATGTACTACGGAGTATTAGGGCCACGCTGAGGAAAAAAATCTGAGATTTCCAGAAAAAAGTCGTAATATTACGAGAATAAAGTCATAACTTTACGAGAAAAAAAGAAAGTAACACGTAAAAATGACTACTTTGTAATATTATGACTTTATTCTCATAATACTACGACTTTTTTCTCTTCAACTTGTGACTTTATTCTCATAATATCACAGCTTTTTTTCTCGTAAACTTATGAATTTATCTCGTAATATCACAACTTTTTTCTGGAAATCTCAGATTGATTTATTTTCCTCAATGTGGCCCTAATACTCCGTCGTACCATAGACCTACAACAGTGATAAATAAAAATGAAAATGTAAACAAAAAACAGTTATTCATTTCCATTTTCAAAAATCCACAGGGAGTGGAGCTAAAGAGCCGGATGTGGCTCCGGAGCCGCAGGTTGCTGACCCCTGACATAGGTGATAGGAGAATTTTGATTGGGCAGCAGTACAAATGCTCCCAATGCTAACACTGTAGCCCTCAGGCTTACAACTGGTACATAATTGCACAGTTGAGCCACTTTTCACCCTGTTGAAACGTCTGATTGCCCACTCTTTAAGCTCAATAATAATTCATTAAAAACTATTGCTGGAGCACCATGAGAGTTTGACCACGCGTCTTCAAATAACACTTGTAAAGTTACACTTATGAGCTGCTGTTCAGTGTGCATCATTAGGCTGCTGTACCAATGTTTTTGGCTGGATTAATGGGCTGCCACGGCCATTGGTTGTTGTTTTATTGAGCCACTGTTTCTCTGATAAATTAGCCGCCTGATGCTTATTTGTCCAAAAAAGCTCTGGGAGCAGTCAGTGGTGCTGAACTGTGCAGTTATTTCCCAATTGTTTGCTTGAAGGGCTACAGTCCAGTACAAGCATTTACCAGCTAATGAGGTGGTGATACACATCACTGAGCACTGTGATCAACTGTGTCCTCCCTTTACCTTCATGTATTACATCTACAAGCGTCATGACTACCAAGGAATAAGACTCCCCGCCACCACCTCACCTTGGCCTCCTCCATCTGCATGATGTTGGCCTGGCAGTCGGCGATGCTGTCGTTGATGTAGTCGATGTTGGCGCTCAGAGACTCCAGCTCCTCGTTCAGGGAGGCCAGAGAGCGGTCAGCGTCCACGCCCTCCACCGCCATCTTTTCTCTCTTTCTGGACACTCGCTCCCTCCGCCTGGTCAGCTCCTCTCGTTGCTGAAAAAGGGTGGCGGGAGGTTAGGAAGAGGGAAGCGAGAGGAGACGGGAAGGAGAAGAAACAAAACAAGAAGAATGAGAATAAGAACAGATTTAAAAAGAAAACGGCATTTGCCAGCATACATTTTTAGCTTTGGGGTTTTGGAACTATACTTTAAATTTAATAAAATATAATATAATTCAACTAACTTCCCTATTTAGCACTCGATTAGCTGAAAGGAAATATATGTGCACTACATGAATACATTTCCTGCATATTTCCAAAGGTTTCACAGGCAAATATCCTTTGTATTAAGGTTTTTGTAATAAGCGTTAGTTAATAGGTAATAAGGCCCTTATAAGCACTTATAAGTAAGTTGTTAACAGTTAATAGACAGCTTAAGAATGTTAATAAAAGCCTTATGAGTTTCTTTTAATTGTTTATAAAAGCAAACACATTTAATTGAGTTTAACTAACTTACCTGTTATATCATTGTTAAACCTTTTTGTTGCTTTTATTAATATTAATACATACTTTATTATGCATTTATAAGCAGTTAACAAAGCACTTATTAACAGTTAACTTTGCTTTTTGACAACAGGTAGTGCTCATACCGGGTAGAGCGGGCGCCCCATGTGGTAAGACCTTAGAGGCCAGGGTTCGAATCCGACCCGCGGCCCTTTGCTGCATGTCGTCTTTAGCTGTATTTAATGAAGGCCCAAAAATAATCTTTAAAATTATTAATAAGGATTGTTCTCGCTTTAGATCTGGTACCTACTAATGGTATTAACTGGTATTAACTAATTAACTAAAAAAACATTTTCTATTTATTTGACAGGACCCGAATTTCTCCTCCTCTTGCTTTACTTTTCCACAACCGTCTTGAATCTAATAACGTCATTTGTACCTTCAGCAGTCTGTTCATATCCATCTCCATGTTAGAGATGGTCATCCTCTGCATAATGATGTCAGTGACACGTCTCTCCAGCGACTGCCATTTGGTCCTGGCCGTCCTGTTGAGGTAGGTACTTCCCATCCGCACCGGGGAACTCCTGAGGAGAAAGATACGGCTCTTTTGAAACTGTTTAAAACACACACTCAACTGTGTAATAATACACACAGCTCAGATGCTGCACCTTGCTCCATTGGCTGTGGACGCCCCAAATGTCTGCACCCTTCCTGGGATGGCTCTGTGAGACGGCTCCTGTACAGGTTCGGGTAAGCCGCCGACCTTCCTGGTGACCTTCCCAGACAAGGGCCTCACCTGCCGCCTGAGAGCCGTCACCTGTTCACAGAAGACAGTCATTTAGCATATTAGAGGGAAACCATGGCGGATGCAAACCCACTGTGACTGTGAGTGTCTCACCTCTTCATTCTTCCTGCGAAGGATCAACTCCTGTTGTCTTTTCTGGGCCTCCATCTGCCTCAGTTGGTGCTGTTAGAAGGAATGAATATTAGGAAAGAAACAGTGGTAAACTGGTTGTATGAGTTTAGGTGGGTCTACTCTTGACTTTATATTTGCTTATGTGTAAAATAAACCAAATAAAAGCACCATGGCAAATAATATGTAAAAAATGATTCCCATCCCTCACCTCAGATCTGCGTTGGTCTTTCTTCAGAGAGGCGATCTCCCGGTTCCTCCTGCACTCTGTGGCTCTGTTCCTCTCCTGCTGCTCCTTCATCTGACGCATTAGCACCACCTGGTGGACGAAATACACAACACAGCAGGAGGAAAATCAGCACTGCAACAAGACGAGTGTTGGAAAGTAAAAACAAAAAACAGAACCCTATTCCTTTACCTTGGTCTTCTTCATCTCGTTCACGTCCATCTGGAGCTTCTTGAGCTGCTTCTCGTACTGCGACTGGTTCTTCAGCAGGCGGGCGTGCTCCTTCTGGGCCGACTGGAGCTTCTGCAGCTCTTTGTTCATGGAGCTCAGCCTCCTCTCGTACTCTGTTTTGATCTTCTTGGCCTTCTCCTCCGTACCCGACTCCACTGAACCTGGAGACGAACAAGGAAACATTTCATTTGTTCTGTTCTATGGACTCAAACAGATTCCTTTATCATATTTAAGTACCAGTTACAAGGTTCCTTCATTTGTCTCTTACCCATATTATGCAGCACCTTGTCCCTCTCCAGCTGTGTGTCTCTGATCTTGTTCTGCAGCATCGTCAGCTTCTGCTCGTACTGCTGCTTCAGAGTGTGCAGACGCCGCTGGCTGTTCTCCAGCTCGTCTATCAGCTTCTGCTTGATGGCGATCTCGCAGGTGATGTTGGCCAGGTCGGCCTGGACGTTTTCTGCGCACGAACATCATCATTAGATCCTGTGGCTCTTTTCTGCTTTATTACCTACCATTTGACTTCAGAAAAGAAGTTGTACATAACGGTTCGCCTTACCTTTCTCCTCCAGTTCTTCAGAGTCAGAACCGTCAGACGTCTCGTCTCCCGCCATGTCAAAGTCCTCCTCCTCTCCGTCTGCGTCCTCGCCTTCTTCGTGGTCGCTCCCCTCCTGGCAACATACAAGCACATGCATGAAATAGACAATCAAAAATACACGCACGGAAATATGTGATCCTTAAACAGCAATCTAAAAAAGCTTGATCTAGTGATTCTCCACCTCTGCCTCCTCGTTGCCTGGCTCGTGGTCATTGTCCGGCACTTCCTCTTTGATGACACTGAAAAAGGGAAAAGACTGTTAGCCAGCAGCTACCGACTGAGATCTTTATACTGGAGGTCAGATTTAGAATTAACTGCAATTGAGTTTACAACAAGGAGGGTAAAGTGCACATGCAAATGATTATACACTCGATCAGATCAGGAGCAGATGTGGAATCAGTGTATTAATGAATGATTTCACTGTGATTGCATGGCGATGGGGGGCGGTGTTAATGATACACTGGGGAAAGACAAAATGATTAACTGATCACTATTAACAGTTATTACCATTCACATTACAAGCTGATTTCATTTTAAGAAGGGTTGCCACACACTATTAAGATTTGTTGACCAAATTCTCAATCCTACAGAGCCCCTCAGACCCCTAGGAGAACATTTTGATTAACTCGTTCCCTCAAGTTAGTAACTTCATAGTGCACTTCTTCCAATCATTCCTGACAGTCCACGCATTGCTGATGTACAGAGCCCCCCCTAGATGATGTACTTTAGTAAAGTTGGAAAGATATTGACAGATTCAAACTTCCTGGATCAATAACTCATAACCGAGACGTTGTTAAAACAAAAACGACGGCTCTTTCTAACCGTATTACGGTAGACAACGAGCTACAACCTCATTTTAATCAACACATAACACATAACATTGGTCTCTATGCGCAGCCGGCGGTGAGACGAGTAGTCAGGGACCGTCTACAAAGTGCAAAATATTCAATAACTTCAGTATTATACAGTGTAGTACCATCAAAATAACTTCACACATCAATGATCTCCTCATAGTTGTATTACAACACTTAGTTTGGAAAAATATGCTTTTGCATAATTTTTGTGAATTTTTTAATGGGAAAAATATTCAATAACTTCAGAAAAATTACTTCACACATCAATGATCTCCTTAGGGAACGAGATACCTAACTCGAGGGAACGAGTTACCTAACTCGAGGGAACGAGATACCTAACTCGAGGGAACGAGTTACCTAACTCGAGGGAACGAGATACCTAACTCGAGGGAGCGAGTTACTAACTTGAGGGAGCGAATTAATAAACATTTTCTCCAAGGGGTCTAGGGGGGCTCCGTACAATCCTGATATTTTTTGCACATGATCAAACTCCAATTTCCATCTTTTTAAAGGTTAAGATGCTACTTCTGATGAGATCTGATCAACATCTAGCCGTGTGCAGTGAACAGGAAAACACAGACAGAACAGAGGGTTGAGAGGAAAGAGGTAAGAGCTGGTTATAATATCAGTTTCCCTCCAGGAGTGTAAACCGCCTGTAGGTGCAGAAGAAGTTAGAGATTAGTCACTTTGGGAGATTTGGGTTCGGACGCAGGTCAACAGTCAACTGAAATCCTTTCAATTACTTGGTGCATTTTGAATTTGAGCACATGATTTTGTAATTGAACCGGTTTCAGATTTGACCCAATCCTGCGTGGGGGGATGTAGCAAACCTGGTGTGTTCAACCTCTTGGTGGTGGTTCTCCTCATATCGCCTTAGTCTTCGGAGATAGAGAGGGATGGGGGGTGAGGATGGTGAGGTGCGGAGGTGAGGAGGAGGTAGAGGGAGGGCAGACAGTTTGTAGAAGTCGGGGCCAGTGAGGGAATATTACGAGATAGGAGAAAGACAGAGAGTGAGAGAGCAGCAAGCGAGTGCAGAGACTCACAGAAACAGTGTGTTCGAATGACGAACACTGCTTATGGAGATGCAGATGACAAAGAAATCCTACTACCAGATCACAAATTAAATCCCTCACTTCTAATGTGCAATCACAGGCAGCCATCATCATTAATAGCTTGTCACTATCATCTTGTCTAAATGGTGCAAACTGCTGACCCACGCTATACCTCTTCTTCTTCTTCCTCTCCTTCTTTTTGAGTTTCTCCAGGCTTTTCTTGGCCATCTCGATGACGTCGCTGGCCTCCTTCTCAGGGGCCAGGAGTGCGGTTGAGAAGGAGCCGCCGGGGCCGCCGTACAGCGTGGAGCGCGTCGAGGCCCGAGACAAAGTCTTCCTGAGATTCTCGTTCACAGCCTCGCTTTCAAGAAGTTTAGCTCTGAGAGAAGGAAGAAGTTATAGTACAGCATGAACAAGTGTTTTTAATTGCTATAAATGGATTTAATAATAATAGCAAAATACAATCAAATAAATGTGGTCACTACATACCTGAGCTCCTCGATTTCTTTGATGTAGTTCTGAATCATGTTCCCGATCTCTTCACTGCCTTCACCTGCAAAGCAGAGGCATCACGTTATCTTTAACACGGATTCATGGTGACTTCTCAGGAGCAGTGGTGGAGACTTTCAAGTGTAATTAAATTTTTTTGTTACATACACTACCTTCCCTACAAAGCTACTCTTTATTCTTACACTGCTTCTGTGATACCCCATTTCAGAAACATGCTTTGGTGAACCAGCTCACTTTTCATTTCGTGCCATCAGCAGGTCAAAATTTAAATTGAATCAAATACTAAAAACCTGCAAAACTAATGACATTCCCATCAGGCTCAGCTGTACTTTGTGTTTAGTGCTAAAGCTGGCGGTACCGTGAGGTGGTTGGCTTGTTATTAACACGGTGTGTTTCCGTGTAGTGTATCAGCAGATGCCTCTCTCGTTCAGCAGCCTTGTTATGTCTGTATAACGTTACATAACGTTGTCTGTCATCTGGTCATCTACAGCTTTTTTCTTTCTCACCAAGGACGGCCAGCAGCTTCTGGACACACATCCACACACGTATCTCTCTGCTCTCAGAAGGAGGCGGGGTCACGCGTCATCAGTCACACCGCGCATGTGTTATACCCTGTGGTTTTAATGCTCAGGCTGATCGGAATCCTTAAAAATATTCCTGAATCCAGATCATGATCCGGATCGCCACCAAAATCTAATGGATTGTTCATTGTGCCACACCCCACCCCTCCAAAAAAATTCATTCAAATCCATCGCTGACTTTTGGAGTTATCCTGCAAACGGACAAACCAACGCCGGTGAAAACATAACCTCCTCTCTAGGCCTTCGGCCTTGGCGGAGGGAATGAGTTTTTTGCCCACCTGCTTTAGCCAGGATCGTGTTGGCCTGGTCACTGAGGATCTGTGTGAGTCTGACTCTCTGGGCGTCGATGGTCTCCTGCATGGCCTTCACTCTCACCCTCAGGTTGTTGTTTTCGGTTTGCAGCATAGAATTCTCATGGACCAAGTCATTGATGCCCTCCATGCCGTCTTCACCCACCATACGCTTCCCCTGAGCATCAGACAGAGCGATTAATATCATGAAATGTTTCATTACTTCTTCTATTTATCTTTTATTTCATCTACTAGCCTCCCTCCTTTCCATCTGCCTTCTTACCGTCTTGTACTCCATCAGCTCCATCTGCAGCCGTGCTATCTCCGTCCTCAGGACGCTGATCTGCTGGCTGGCTTTGTCCTGGTTCACCATCACCTTGTTCTTAATGTTTCGGGCCCTGTTGGCATACTTCATACAGTTCAAGGTCTCCATGAAGTCTCGGTCCGACGGGCTGATGCAGGCGATCATCACCGTTAGACTGGAGAAGGCACAGATGAAGAACGGTGACCGGTTGCAAAGACTAATATGTAAAACTAACAAGTTCTTTACTACTACTCTACTAATTTAGGCTAGTTAGTGATAAGGAATGACATGTTAGGCGTACGGAAGGACAAATTTAACCTACAGGGTGCATGAAAACATTTTTTAAAAAACAGACTAGTGAGGTATACTCAATCCCTGATTTCAAAGCAGGTACGTCGACTTTTTGCAGCATCAAAATACTTGCTTTTTGATCCATTGCCAAAGATATACATCCCACAGTGTTCACAAACCTGTTGCCACCTAGTGAGTCCTGTAACAGCCGGGTCAGTTTGGAGTCTCTGTAAGGCACATGAGTGGAGCGCTTACTCCTGTCTCCCAGAGCACTGATGACGTTTCCCAAAGCAAGCTGAGGTGAGACAAACAAACAAGTTTATTGTTGGATATTTGAGGAGGAAAAACAATTCCAGGACTTAATGAAATAGGGAAAAAAACACCATTAATGTGTACTCAAGTGAAGCTATAGATATTGATACTTGTTGTAGGGAAAAGAAATGAAATGTGCAGTTCATGTTCTGGCCACCTGGGGGCTCTCTTGCTCCACAAATATCACCTGACACTGGTAGGTTAACAGCTTTCCATCATCACCCCAATAAAGAAACATTTTCTTGCAGCAACACAACACCAAATCATCATGGACCAAATGTATAAACAATACAATAACGAGACTATGAGCTTCCTCACCAGCCCACAGTTGATGGAGATGCCCTCTTTAGCTCTGTCTCCTGTAGCTCCAGTTCTCTTCAGTCTCTCAGAACCAGCAAGATCCACAAAGTGGAACTTGGCCGACAGCGTCTCAAACTCGTTAATCTCAGAGTCGTTACTTAGACGGTTGTCCGTCGTGTTATCCTGGAAGAGAAAGAACGGAGCAGAAAATAAATACAAGGGGATATGTCTTCCAGCAAGTGCTACAATTTAAGGGTTTGAGTGAGAAAATTGCAGCTGATGATCATCTCAAAACATCAGTAATATATTCATGTTAAGTGGCAGCATGGACCCAGCACTGTGTGTTGGAGTACGTACGTCGTTGTCGGGAGAGCAGACTCGGACTTGGCACAGGTGGATGGTGAAGATGGCGTGGGAGCGCGAACTCTGGGCGTTCATCTGAGTGCTGGCGGTGGTACGAGACAGAGCGCCCAGCTTCAGACACTGAATCATCTGTTGGAAGGAGAGACAAAACACACAGAGATCTTAGGGGTGAAGGTCCTTGGATGGAAACTGTTTAGCGAACCGATCCATTATATCAATAGAAATAACAGATTAAGGAGAATTTGGTAACATATTTTATATTTCCTTTATTGTCTTGTCACTAATCCACAGACCTTGCTATGATCAGCTTTCACAGGGACTGTTTCTTCAGCAGAACGTAGTACTATGTTCACAGTGAGGTATGTGGATTCTTTAGAGTAACATGGATTTTTGGAAAGACACGTTGCTGCTGAAATGTTTTTCAGTGCTGCGAGGAAAACAAATAAAATTCAATTCACCCCTGTGGCGTCATCGCTCGCTATAAGCCTCATAGATGTGGGTCAGTAGGGGCCTGCTACGCCTACTAAGTCGTAAGAGTGAAAGCAAAACTAAAAAGCAGCACGTTCCAACGCGTAAAACTGCAAGAAATGTTATGAACACAAACAAAACACCTTCTTTAGGTTTAGGCAACAAAACCACTTTGTTAAGTTAAGGAAAAAAAGCCTGTATTTTGGCTTAAAATAGTTACGTTTCAAAAGTAAATATGAAACAAAGGATACGCTGTTTATACTACAGCGCCTGACTTCTGCTTTTGCTCCTGTCATAATTACTGCGCTAGAGGTCGCTGTTGTCTTCTTTGATTCCTTCTTTCGGTGTTCGCCCATCTGTATAGATGAAAAAAACCTAATAGTGTGTGCAGCAGGGCCCTACTGACCCACATCTATCAGGCTTATAACTACTGGTAACGCCCTGTTTAATGACTTGATAAAAGTCTAATCGGTTGGGTGAGGAGATTTAAATCTCATAGATAGATGTCTGAAAACGTGAAAATACAGCCTAAAAACTACTGTATCTGCATGGTGTTTTTTTTCTACTTTGTGTAATCTGGCCCTTTAATATATATAAGTCACATCATAAGTGAAATAAAAAATCGGAGCAGAGTGAGTCACTGAGACCTGAGGTGGTTTTGAATGTTAAAGCTGACCTCAGCCGCAGAAGTGACGGTGCGCGTGGTCACCCCCACGGTGTAGATGCCCCCGTTGGCGTCCTCGTGGATTTTGATGTTGGATCTCTGCTTCCTGGCCTCGATGTCTCGCGTCGAATCGAACAAGTCCAGCACCTCCTCGTTGTACAACTGGAGAGTATGGTTAATAAATAAAAAAACAGAAAACAGTTAATACACATATTATTGCAAGAATAGTCAGTGTCATGATGACATCATCAATACTGTCATTTGCTACACTTCCCAGCCTCATCCTTTTTCCCCTCAGCTGCTTCTTCACCAGCTGCTGGCGGCCACTCGCTGGCGGTTAAAAATAAATCCAGGAGCTGACCACAGAGACAGACTAATGACAGTTTAATGGCTGTAGGGTCATCTGGACACTTTAACACCCTAAAACCCCTACACCCTCTGCTGACCTTTGACCTCTAGCTGTCTGCATGCTCTAGCTACGCCTAACTAATGGGCCTTAAGTGGACTGGATGTTTTGAGTTTAGAGTGATAAATGCACCTTAATTTTACATGAAAACACTCATTTATGGGTTAATCCTGTGAAAGTTTTGCCCTCTGTGTGTGTGTGTGTGTCTGTATGTATGTGCACCTCCAGGAACTGTGCGTTGATCTTGAACTCGGGAGCAGGCCTGCCCTGCTCGGTGGCAGCCTGTCTGCGCTCCTCGATCCCTCTGAACAGGTGGTTGACGGCCCGGGGAATGATACCCAGCTCGTCGTCTCCGATGTTGACGTCGAAGCCGGTTCCCATGGTGTAGGTCTTCCCTGAACCTGTCTGGACACGTGGGGGGAGAAGACAAGAGACATCAGTTACTTTACCAAATGGGAATAAAAATCTGCTCTTATCATGTGCGTTTTTTCTCTATATTTCATCAATATATGGTTTCTTAGCAACCATTCGACTGCTCAAGTCTCTGGGACTCAGAGGCTCGGAGTAGTTTCTCTAACACAGGGGGGGTCAGAGGGGATGGGGTGGTCGCCGTGGTGACAAAAAGAGGAATGCAACATTGAGCTCAAATTCACGCGTCACCCCTCTCCTTGCTGTCGAAATGCCTGAAAGAGACCCTGACAGGAGTGTGTGTCTGTGCGGTAGTATATGAGGGAGTGTGTGTGAGAATTCAGTGTGTGTGTCGGTTTTATTCTGTGAGACCACACCTGTGTGATTGCTACGTTTGTGCACATGCTCCTGTGTGTGTGCATGTGGCCTCCGCTGCGCCCTGTGAAAGGCTCTTTGACAGGAACACAAGAGCTGCAGGAACAATGTGAGGAGAGAATAATGAACAGAAAGAAGAAGAAGAAGAGAGGAGGGGAAGGTTAAGAGGAGGGAACTGTTGAGGCGCTGTGTGAGAGACAAAATAAAAAGCAGGAAGCTTCTTTCTTTCTCCCTCAATGTACATTGTAGTCTGGACGAGATGCAATAAAGACTAATAGAAACTCTTTTTATCTAACAGGCTTTAATATTGTTACACCTGTATTACTTCTTTTATAATTACTGTTACAGGCCTCCACTCTACCACATTTTATCTGTTCAAAATGTACCTTAAAGGGAGATTTGTCAAGTATTTAATACTCTTATCAACATGGGAGTGGGCAAATATGCTGCTTTATGCAAATGTATGTATATATTTATTATTGGAAATCAATTAACAACATAAAACAATGACAAATATAGTCCAGAAACCCTCACAGGTACTGCATTTAGCATAAAAAAATATGCTCAAATCTGAACATGGCAAACTGCAGCCCAACAGGCACCAACAGCTGTCAGTGTGTCAGTGTGCTGACTTGACTATGACTTGCCCAAAACTGCATGTGATTATCATAAAGTGGGCATGTCTGTAAAGGGGAGACTCGTGGGTACCCATAGAACCCATTTTCATTCACATATCTGGAGGTCAGAGGTCAAGGTACCCCTTTGAAAATGGCCATGACAGTTTTTCCTCGCCAAACTGTAGCGTAAGTTTGGAGCGTTATTTAACCTCCTTCACGACAAGCTGGCATGACATGCTTCGTACCAATGGATTCCTTAGGTTTCATATCTTAAAACAGAGTCAGCTACAACCTAAAAATTGCAAGTTGCATTAATGCGTTAAAGAAATTAGTGACGTTAAAACGAATTAACATGTTATTATTGCATTAACTTTGACAGCCCTAGTGTCGATGAGTCATTTCATGTGTCATTTATTCAGTTATTAGTGGGGAATAACAAAAAATATCCCCTGACAAGACACTATATGTACCTATAAATGTAAAGTAAACTTTAGCTGTGCATTTCCCTTCGACTCTCTGCTATGCATGGTAGTGCACTTTTCAATTTCTGTGTTTATAGATTATTAAAGAAATAGTACAATATTTGGGGTCTATTTGCCTACTTGCAGAGACTTAAATGAGAAGAATGATGCCACTTTCACATTTGTCTGCTCAGTATGAAGCTACAACCTGCAGTCAGATAGCTTAGCTTCGCATAAAAACTGGAAAAAGTGGGAAACAGCTGGTCTGGTTCTGTCCAGAGGTAACAAAATCTACCTACCAGCACCTTTACGTCTCTCAATTATGTTTTGACTTTGCGGTTTATTTCCCAGCTCTGGTATGAGGTGATGCAATCAGTCCACACTCTTCTCTGATTGGGTAATAATAACACTTTCTATCTCGCCCTCTCAGGCTAATCTATCGGAGCCAATATAAAGCTGCGGTTGGGAGAGCAGGTCAGAACATGTCAGCTGATAGTGTATTGACAGAGCTGGTGCAGCTGGGGAGCCGGGTTCACTCCCTCATTACTCGTCTGATGATATGAAATGAATGATCATATCACATGCTGTCGTAAATCTTGCTGAAAGTAACTCCCCATCCCCTGCAGCGGTGCAAACTGGAAAGTGAATGTGAATGTGTGTGCTGTGCTGATTTTAGTAGCCGGTGGACCAACCTGTCCGTATGCAAAGATAGTGGCGTTGTAGCCCTCAAAGCAGCCCTCGATGAGACTCTCGGTGCAGTGGTGGTAGATGGTTTCCTGCTGGGTGTCCATGTCAAAGACGTGGTCGTAGGTGAAGGCCTTGTCCTTACCCAGCACCACCTGGGGCTCCCCGGGAAGCACATACGTACAGATGTGGCAGCCCTCGATCCTCTCTTTGGCCAGCTGAGGACGGATCCTGGGAGACAGAAGGAGACAGAGAAGGGGTGAGATTTGTAACTGCCCACCATGACCAGATTTCTCGTTTTATACCTATTATCCAAGGCTGACTTTAAAAAGGAGATAAAGGAAAGAAGCAGCCCTGCCTAAAAAAAAACTGAAATCATTAATATAAAAACTACAAATCTGACTTTCATCACATGTTTTTCAACATGTGAAGTGTTGAACAAGACATCGAAGCCTCGAGTTCGGAATTTTGGCCGTCGCCATCGTGTTTTTTTTGCAACCAGAAGTGACGTGAGAGGGTGGAGCTAAGTACATCCGAACGCTGAATAAGACATTTTCTAGGCGACAAAAATATTACAATCAACTTTCATGAACTGAAAACACACTGTGAAAGGGTTAAAGCTCTAAGAGGAAAACACAGACAACTCCCAGACCGGACAACGCCGTGGTAGCGACCTGTCAATCACAAGGTAGCTCCGCCCTAAAGCATCCCCTGCTTTATGATCTATTTGACTCTAAATGGGACCATAATTTACTAAATGAACATCATGCTGTATTGAAGAAGACTTTAAACTAGTAATTGAGACCATAAACTCATGTTTACAATGTTTACTGAGGTAATAAACCAAGTGAGAAGTAGGCTCATCTTCTCATAGACTTCTATACAATCAGACTTCTTTTTGCAACCAGAGGAGTCGCCCCCTGCTGGCTATTAGAAAGAATGCAAGTTTAAGGCACTTCAGCATTGGATTCACTTCTCAGACTCGGAGGTTGGCCAGTGCTATAACTTCATCGTGAACAAGGCTAAAGATCTAGGACATTTCCAAGATGTTTGAGGCGGTGCTGAGCTGTCTGTGCACGCATCTACAGCCTGATCAGGAATCTGATATTTGACATTTTTTACAGGTTTGATGGTAAAAAATGTAGCTGACTGAAGACAGATAATATTTTCACTGAACTGCAAGCAGATGAGTGCTGCCACTGTGCAGTGTGTGTGTGTGTGTGTGTGTGAGTGAAGGACCACGCAGTGCCAGCACACTCTCCAGCAGCCACCATACACAGCACAGTGCCCTCACTGTTCACCAGAGAGAGAGAGAGAGAGAGAGAGAGAGAGAGAGAAAGAGAGAGCTCTGGGTAAACAGTCCCACCCTGGATTTCATTAAGGAATCACTCTGTTTACTTTAGAGCAAATAAACACAGTTATATTACATCATTTCCTCCCATCATGCACCTCTTTCCTCCCATCACTGAACTCACTTGTCCACCTGAACAGGAAGTGGAAATATTGGAAGGAAATATTTGCGACATATTGGGAGCGTTATTAAAATATCAGAAATATTTTCAGAATCTTGGCAACCTGTCATCTGACATCACGCAGTCCGCCCATTAACCTGGGTGTGGTCTTTTGACTCCGAGCTCTGCTTTTGATGCAATCCTGCTTTCTCCAGCTAAGGAACATCTCTAAAGCCAAACATTTCATTTCCCAAAACGGACCTAGAAAAAGTCATCCATGCATTCATGTCATCCCGATTGGACTATTGTAATTCCCTTTATTCGGGGCTCAATCAAAAAGCCATATCCCGTCTCCAACTTGTTCAGAATGAAGCACCCAGACTATTAACAAACTCTAAGAGACAAGACCATATCACACCCATCCTTGCAACACTTCACTGGCTCCCAGTCAGGTATCGAATTGATTTTAAAACTTTACTAATCACTTTTAAAGCCCTACACGGCCTTGCCCCTAACTACATTTTAGAGTTACTTGAGCCCAACGAGCCCAGCCGCTGCCTGCGCTCCTCAAGTAGGATCCTCCTCACTGTCACCACAGCCCGTCTCGTTACAAAGGGAGACCGGGCGTTCTCCGTTAGAGCCCCACGGACGAACTCAGGCTAGTAGACTCTGTTTCTTCTTTTAAATCACGCCTCAAAACCTACCTTTACAGGAAGGCCTTTTTTATAGCAATCACTTGTTTTAAATTTCATTATTGTTGACTTTTTGTACACACTGTTTTATTAACAATTAATTTCATTTTGGCCTATGTTTTTATGTTTTTATTCTGTATTGTTTTTATGTGGATGTTTGCACTATTTTAACTTATGTAAAGCACTTTGTAACTATGTTTGGAAAAGTGCTATACAAATATAGTTAATTATTTATTATTATTATTATTTGACAAAAACATATTGAAGATTATATACAGCAAAAGATAATACTGAAATACTGGAAATAAAATTGGAAATTTAAAAAAAAAAAAATTCTCCAAGGCTACAGTCAACATGAACCCAGATAAATGAGACTTATAAAAAGAAGAAATAATAACCAAGACACCTGAGAACAGAACAGTATCGTTATAAATGGCTGCTATTGTTGCTCTCTGCTGGCAGGCATTAACTCTGATTGTGTGTGTGTGTGTGTGTGTGTGTGTGTGTGTGTGTCTGTGTGTGTGCTTTGCATGCAGTTTGTATTCTGTGCTGTGTGTGCAACACTTTTTGTGTGTGCTTGCATTAAAAAAAAGACTCTCACATTCATCACAGCAAGAGTCTATAGAACTTCTGAATGGCCTGAAAGGACAGTCAGTGTTTGTGTGTGTGTGTGAGTGTGTGTGTGTGTGTGTGACATCAGATCCCAGCTATAGTCTATCTGGGATTACAGCCCTGATGACAGAGAGGACAGAGCCAGGGACAGGGAGGGACCGTTGGAAACACAGTCCTACCTGCAGTAACTGTACACCTGAAGAGCATTACTGTCAGCTTTGTGTTATAGACAAGCACAATTGCTCGATTTATCCCAGTTCGAACAATGAATGATATATGTCATGTCAGTATTTCATTACTGATAGCCGAAGCGAAACTAGTTAAAATGTGGATATATAAGATCCTACAATTGCAACACTATAATTTTGCATTGTGGTGTTTAAAAATACCTTTGACGACAGAATTTTCTTTGTCATGACGTCTTAGTCTATTTATTATTATAACAATACTAGAAAAATATTTTTGAAATGCAGGAAGCATTCACCTGAAAAAATACCCTAATTTGTAGGGGTTTAATATTCATTTTTAATGTTTGATCTGGATCGATATATCGATTCAATGATCAACGATCCGATATCATCAATGCAAAGTGATAAATTGCGACACATATCATCTTTAAAAGGAACAGTATGTAACATTTAGGAGGATCTTTTGGCAGAAATGGAATATAATATTCATAACTATGTTTTAATTAGTGTAGAATCACTTGAAACTAAGAATCGTTGTGTTTTCGTTAGCTTAGACTGAGCCCTTCATATCTACATAGGGAGCAGGAATCACAAAATCCACCATGTTTCTACAGTAGCCCAGAACAGACAAACCAAACACTGACTCTAGAGAGAGCCTTTCACATTTTTACGTTACCTGAAGGCCACCGTTGTTCTCCGACACGCTTGTGAAACTGCGGTAACGTGAGCCGCAGAGTGCAAAACCGTGGTACCGCCAACTTCCGTT
>CAKAKR010062077.1:48074-62087 GCA_916700685.1 Adelosebastes latens | reverse complement strand
CATGGATGAGTTACATGGAGGAGTGAGTTGGTGGAGCGACATGGAGGAGTTAGTTGGTTGAGTGACATGGAGGAGTGACATGGAGGAGTGATATATTTTAAACTGCAACGTAGCGGCACTCAGCCGGGGATTTGTGAGTATCCCTACACCCGCCCGGCGCCTCACACCATGGGCAACTCCAGAGAAGAATAGAGTCCAACCCCTATCCAGGAGTACGGTTCCAGAACCGAGGCTGTGCGTAGAGGTAAGCCCTACCAGATCCAACTGATAGCGCTCCACCTCCCGCACAAGCTCCAGCTCCTTCCCCCACAGAGAGGTGACGTTCCACGACCCCAGAGCCCGCCTCTGCCACCCAGGTCCGGTCCGTCGAGGTCCCTGGCCTTCACTGCCACCCGTGTGACAGCGCACCCGACCCCAGCGGTTCTTCCCGCAGGTGGTGAGCCCACAGGATGGAGAGGAGGGGGGTGCCACGTTGCTTCTTCGGGGTATCCCCGGCCGGGCTCCATGGCAAGCCCGGCCACCAAGCGCTCGCTGACGGGCCCCCCGTCTGGGCCTGGCTCCAGACGTGGGCCCCGGGCTTCCTCCGGGCCGGGTATCGTTTCCTCTTCCTCGATTGTTCATTGGGGTTTTGTGAACCATTCTTAGTCTGGCCCCTCCCCTGAGACCAATTTGCCATGGGAGGCCCTACCAGGAGCACGAGGCTCCAGACAACACAGCCCTCAGGGTCATAGGGACACACAAACCTCTCCACCACGTTAAGGTGATGGTCCCCACATTAGAAAATCAAGATTTGTGATAGAAAACGTGGCATTAAAGTACTGATATGTCTACCATTTCTTTTATGATATTTGGTGATATTTGCATTTTCTTTTTTTGGGGGTTTGAGTAGGACACATCCTGGGGATTTCAGAGTGATACTGGGTTTGGATTCAATGTATTGGCTTCATATCACAATATATTCCAGAAATCTGAAATGCAATATCTATAGAGTAAACCGTGGCCACCAATCAGTCAGTAATTATAAGGAAAAATGACTTGTGATAAATTCAGCAATCTATTAATCAATATTTTTACGTTGTTTTAATATCTTGCCCCATGATATTAACAGCCCATTATGTTTACCATAAATAATGCAGGTTTCTATCAGCAGGTATTAAAGGTCCCATATCGTGCTCATTTTCAGGTTCATACTTGTATTTTGTGTTTCTACTAGAACATGTTTACATGCTGAAATGCTCGAAAAAAACTTTATTTTCCTCATACTGTCGGCCTGAATATACCTGTATATTTAACCTCTGTCTGAAACGCTCCGTTTTAGCGCATTTTGACGGAATTGCAACAGAATTGCGTTGCCAGGCAACAGTTTGGGTCCATGTGTACTTCCTGTCAGTTGATGACATTCACATACACTGCAACAGGAAATAAACTGGGACACATTTAGAATGTTTACATTTAAAATTGTGTAAAGGGTCTAAATATTGTATATTCGTGACATCACAAATGAGCAGAAATCCTGACGGCTTGTTTCAAATGCAGAGTTTCTGAATACGGGCTGTGTGTATTTCCCTGTGGATTGAGTGTTTCCATACTTTCACAGTATTTATATAGGACTTAAGCCTGCTTTATAATAAAAAAACATGAAATTCTCACTTTTTTTTTTTTATGTGTGCTTTTTTTGTTTTGTTTGTTGTTGTTGTTTTTTTAACTCTATTCTTTCTTTTTATCATTATTATTGTTATTTCTTTTCATGGTTTTGTTTCGGTTTTGAATGTTGAGGTTGTTTTCTCTATAGTGTACTTGATGGGTTTGTCTGTAAGCTCATCTACTTCAAAGTTGGTTTATATACTGTTGTAATTACAAACAGTGGATTGCATATATGAAAACAGCCCTGAATAAAGGGAAAAAATAAAGTATAAAAAAAACTCACTTCTTTATAATATGGGACCTTTAATGTTAAAGTAAACTCTACCTGAGTGACGTCACCGCTTCTCCCCTCTTTAATGCAATTACCTGTTGATGCATCAACACCTCGTCATAACTCGTCTCGTCTGCGCATCTTCCCTGGAAGATGATGTGGATGTTCGACAAGCTGCATCACTTCCAAAAAAAATAGGACTATTCTCATGAAGTCCCTGCGCCCTCCTCCATGTTTCTCTTTTTTTTCCTCTCTCAGAGGGAGGAGGAGGAGGAGGAGGAGGAGGAGTAGGGGGGGTGGGGTGGTGAGCGTGCGCCCTCGGCAGACAGTCAAGCGCAGAAGACACAGGACGGGCTCATCCGCTCGCCTCCCCATTGACGTCAGTCCGGTATCACATGAACCACAGCGGACCAATCGGCGCTGCGCTGCCGGAGAGAGAGAGCTGGCTCCTTTACACCGAGATAGATAGGGGGGAGAAAAGAAAAGACTGAATAAAAGGAAACCGTGCCAGTGAAGCCTGTAATGACCACAAAACGCCGCGGAGGAGCATAGACACGGCCGCCATTGGATATTTTAGACCGTTTTCTTCTTCTTCTTCTTCCCGTGCGTCTCTCGCTGTGGATTATTGTGTTTTTACGCACACTGTGGACGGACGGAGTGGATAAGGCCATGGCCCTAACATACTGAATAGCTCGCTGTTGGTGCTGGTGGTGGTGTTGGGAGGTGGAGGAGGCGAGACGAGCACCGTGAAGACAATATCTGGGGAGGAAAATGGTGGATTATATCATAAAAAGCTTCCCTCGTCTGGATATCCTGCCATAAGACGCTGTTTCGTGGCGTTTCTTCTCGTGTCTCAGGTCGTGTTGTAGCGGTCGGTAGGTAGGTAACCCCCACTCCTCCTCTCCAAACGACCTTATCCATTTCTATTCCTCCACATACATGTAGGATTCTTTGTGTCGTTTCGACGCGTAAAGCCTCCCCGTCACCGAGAGGAACATTTGGAGACAATAAAGTGTTGGATTACTGCGTTATGGATTTCACCAGCGGTGGTGGTGGTGGAGGCGGAGGAGCCAACGAGCTGCACAACAACCAGTTCTATCAGTGCGAGGAGAACAAGCCTCTGCTGGGGGAGATGTCGGTGTCGGAGGGCAACAACAACACCAAGCTGAGCGCGGGGCCGTGCAAGAGGAGCCTGCACCACTGCAGCAGCAGCGGCATGCGCTACAAGCTGCTGCACGAGGGCGACATCCAGGTGTGCGTGGTCAAACATCCGCGCACCTTCCTCAGCAAGATCCTCACCTCCAAGTTCCTGCGGAGGTGGGAGCCGCACCACCTCACGCTCACCGACAGCAGCCTCACCTCGGCCACCGTGAGTTGCCTTTCTATCTGGCCTCCTCTATGTGTGTGTGTGTGTGTGTGTGTGTTTCACTATATAATATGCTGCGTTTCACATTCCACAGGCAACTTTGGTGTTTGTCTTTTCTTGTCCGGACGCAGCGAGATTACAGGCAGTTTGTTGACGCAGTTTAGCAGAAGGCAGCGTGTCACTGCTTTTCATGGCCTGTTCTTTGTTGATAATTTTGGTTATGCCGTGGCCTTCACTCCTCCTCCTCCTCTTCCTCCTCCTCCTCTCCATCACTTCCCTGTGCAACACTGTACCTGCAGCCCCAGTGGTTCTCACACTGGGCTGCAGCTGGTCCCTTGAAGTGGACGTTGCTGAAGAAGTGTGTGCATGTAGGGTGAATTAAAGCCCAATGTGGGAAATTCCCACAAGTAATGTTTCCTTATAATTATGACTGATTTGGTGGCCTTGGTTTACTCTATAGGGCGAATTAGCTAATTAGTTAATTCATTTTTTGCCTTTCAGATTTCTGGAATATATTGTGATATAATAATAATAGTAGTAGTAATAATAATAATAATCATAAACTTTATTTGTATAGCACCTTTCCAAACATAGTTACAAAGTGCTTTACATAAGTTAAAATAGTGCAAACATCAAGATAAAAACAATACAAAATAAAAACATAAAAACATAGGCCGAAATAACATGTTGAACATAAGACTTGTGTACAAAAAGTCAACAATAATGAAATTTAAAACAAGGGATTGCTATAAAAAGGCCTTCCTGTAAAGATTATTGTTTTGAGGCGTGATTTAAAAGAAGAAACAGAGTTATGAAGCCAATACATTAAATCCAAACCCAGTATACCACTCCCAAATCCCCAGGATGTGTCCTAAATAATAATCAAACCAAAAAACAGAGAATGCAGATATCACACTCATAAAAGAAATGGTAGACATATCAGTACTCTAATGCCACGTTTTCTATCACAAATCTTGATTTTCTAATATGGGACAGTCATGTCCGAAATGTGGGACACTGAAAAGTCTGTTATAAAACCTAAAAAATCACCTTAAAGCTGAAGTAGGCGAGAATGGAGCAAATCTGATTTAAAAAAAAAAAGTTATTTTCAGAAAACGGTCGCTATATCCTGACAGTAGTGCATGAGACAGGTAATCTGAAAAAAATCATGTGCCTCTGTGTCCTCCGGTGCTCCTAACGGCATCTGTAAGATTTCACAGACCGGAGGAAAACAAGCAGTCAGAGCTGATCTGGAGTCTGCCGTCCAGCTGCCGTCTATGAGAGCCGGCTGTCGATCACTTGCGAGCTCCGACCAAACAGTCAAACTAGGCAGCGCTGATCAAATATGAATCAATATTCTGTTACTGTAATGTCTATTTCTCTCCTCAAATGTTTTCAGAAACATCTTGTAGTGTACGGTTTAGCTGTAAAATGAGAAAGTTTGTGACCCGGCAGCCATGTTGAGATCTGTTTAAGGAACGCCAAGTTCCGGTCACATGACCGGAGCACAGCCAATAGGAACACTCTCTCTCTGAAATGACCTGTGATTGGTCAAAGTCTCCCGTCCACTTTTACCACTTACAATGTTACTGCTGTTACAAAACCGAGGCTCATAGGTGTGGATGTTACATGGAGAATCAAACAACATCAAACAAACAATAAGTAAATAAATATTATATTATAAATGAATAAAGACTATACTAGATTTGAGGCATTTACGCGTATTAGAAAGACATTAAATATCAATAGTTTTATTGACTTCTATTTGTTTGAGGAAGACCTACACCCACTGGAGCTTAGGTGTCCCACATTACGGCAACTCACCCTATGTGTGTGTAAATGTGTCTCTTAAGGGTCATTGTTTAACTCCAGGATGCCTTTAGCGGGTTTAAACTCTTAATATAAATTATTAAACAACAAAGATCTTCTCTTCTCTTATTAGTCCCTGGAAATAAAACCCATCAGCAGGGGATCTGAGGGGCCTGTTGGGTGTGTGACATGAAACCGGTTGAGAACCCCGACTGCAGCAAGCTGCATCCCCATAACCACTAGGGCTGTGACGATTCACCTATCTCCAGATTCGATACTAACACGATACTTGGGTGCCGATTCGATTTGTATTGCGATTTTTAAGTATTGCGATCCTACAAGTATTGTGATTCAATATTACGATTTATTGCAATTGTTGTTAACTTTTTTTACACTAGACCATGGGAAAAAGTTGAATCATACACCTCTAGGGACTTTTACTTTGAAAAATCTCTAAATTAATACAGTAAGAATGTTTGATTTTCAGCATGTATGTAGTCAGAGATGTCCTGAAGTCAAATATATCAGTCATTGTCAGGAGTTATTTATTACATTTTTTCCAGCAACCCAAAAATCAAAGAATAAAGACATGTCTCTCACAAATTAGTGGTATTTTATTTTTAATTTATAAGGGACATGTAATGTTTTATACTTCTGGTGAAAATAATCCAATCAATCTTATTTCCATATATGTATTTTGTATATACAGTTCCTTTTGTTAACACCTTATTTTGAAAACCGGACATAGTCCCTCGTGTATACTTCCTCTAACTTCTCCAAGGTGGTCTCTAGCTCTCCCCGTCAGCTCCGTTCTCCTTATACATCCATGATCAGCTCCATCGGGGCCGTTTGAATGCATTTAACATAAATGTGAGTATATGGGTAGTCTACAGTTGTAGCGTCGGCCCATTTGACCACGGAGATGAGAGCGACGGCCGGCTCGACCGCACGTTACCGCGATACGCTAACGTTTCCTGTCCGTGACAGAGATAGCATGCAGCTTTAGCCGTGATGTCTAGCTCTGCTTTTCCTGCAATGTGTGAAACCCAAAGTGTTTCCATTCTTTACTGGATGTGTAGTGTTTACCACGCTGGATTTAACATGTGAGGGTGCAGGTCGTATCCATGTTGACCCTCCAACGTTTTCTACTTTTTCGTTTCGGCTCGCTGCAGTTTGTTTTGGTTAAAGGATACGGAACGGATATGATGTCACGTTACTCAGACTACAACAATAAAAGCGGTAACTTCCTTCTACCTCTGCCTAGGCTCAAATGAAGCAAATATATCGATTCTGGCATTAAAAAAATCAATTTAAAATTGTAATAAAAAAAAAAAATCTTGATACATAGGTGGATCAAGTTTTTTTCCCACCTCTAATAACAACGGGTGTTTATGTGTTGCTTCCTGCCTGTCTTATGGAAGGAGTACATAATGGAAAGAAATGACACTCTGATAATGAGCCATCTTCAACAATATTGTTATTCTAACAATCTTACAGGTCAGTTTAGCTTCAGTGGTGGGAATTCATCGAGGATATTTCCTCTGTTCATCCACTGCTGGGCTACTCAGTTTATCAGTCCAATGACTACAGGTGTATATTTCATCATAAATATTATTCTGCATGGATATTTTAACAAATGGTTGAGTGATAAATACAGGAAATCAGGATCTATATTTTCCCTTAATATACAATATCCTCTTTATTTTCTATATCATAACTTTAACACATATACTGTATATATATATATACACACCAGCCTGGAGGAATTATAAACACAGTTTAATTATTAACCACAAAAGGAGTCATGTCTGTGGTAATCAAATCAATTGTAATTGTTAGTAATTCAGCAGAATAATGCCAAAATAATAAAGGCCTTTATTGCCTCTTCTGTTTTTATCAACACCTCTGACATTTCCCACAAAGCCAGGCCCATTGTTTTATCAACACACCTTGTTCGAGGCTTTTTGGATGTCTGCCTATCACACCCAAGCTACAGGAGTGTGCTGCTTACTGCAGAGTGCAATGTCTCGGAGACTGTTATTATTGCAAAAAGGACTTGTGGATGTAGTTCAGGGTAAACACACCCGAACCTGGTGTACCTGCTCGTCTACAGGAGATTGATGCCTTTTTAGTGCACTATAAATCTCAATAATTCAGCTGAACTAATTGTACACATGACCCTAATAATAATAATAATAATCCAAGTTATTAAAGGATATAGGCCTTTTATGGGAAAATGCATTCATCAGTGCCTTTCTTAAAGGGCCAGTGTGTAGGATTTGGCTGTATCTAGCGGTGAGGTTGCAGATTGCAACCAACTGAGACTTCTTCCGTGTGCCAAGTATGTAGGAGGACTACGGTGGGTGACGTAAAAATGGGAAAACGTGAAATTGTCCTTTCTGGGGCAACTGTAGAAACATGGCGGCCGGCTCCGTGAAGAGGACCCGCTCCCTATGTAGATATAAAATAGGGATGTTAATAATTAACCGTTTAACCGTTAGCCAACATTAAGAATTTTAACCGATTAATGCTATCGGATAAACGGTTAAAATAAATATTAAAAAATAGCTAAAAAGCTGAGCAAAACTCTGTTTAGCGGCTTGTCTCTTAAAGGAGAAAAGCTGGTCCACCTTAACAGTCCACCTTAAGAGAGTCTGGGCCGGAGGTGCAGGATACAGGAAGTTGGCTCGGGTCTTGAGGAGTTGTAGCATTTATTCACTGACAAATAAACTGTACACACACTGCTACAGCGACGTTCACAACTATAACGCCACCGACAACACACACACGGTCTGTCGGACACTCGCTAACGTTACGCTGGGCAGACACACAGCTGACAACCTGGCAGCTAAACTAAATGGTGCACTGGTGATAAATGATGGATTTAACCTGTTTGTGCATCGGCTTTTCGTTGCAGCTGGGCGGCTTGTTAGGCACTAAAAATAGCACCGCTGCATGCGACGCACTAATCTTGTTGGTTAATAATCGGTCAACGAGGGTCGGTTATCGGTTAAAAAAAAATCATAATTAGCATCTCTCATATAAACGGCTCATTCTAAGCCAACGAAAACACAAAGACTCTTATTTTCAAACATACTTATTAATATTATATTCCATCTCTGTCAACAGATCCCCCGTAATGCTACACACTGTTCCTGTAACATGTAAATGGATTTGGTTTATTTTGGTTCCTCATATTGATCACTGACTGGAGGTCACAGTTTAGTCTTCTTTTCATTTTTCACTTACATTGATTACTTGTTGATAGCTTGTATACATGTGGTTGTTGTTGTTGTGAGAATAACATGATGATATAAGTCAATGATGCTCTGAAAGTGTATTTTATGATGAATCAATTAATCTATGGAACATACTTGGGTAGATGACACATGATGCATGAAGCATAATGTTATGTAAGTTTCCTCCTGGTGACCAAATAACGGTGTAAACACACCATACTGGGCGGCTGTGGCTCAGAGGTAGAGTGGGTTGTCCACCAATCGGAAGATCGGCGGTTCGATCCCCGGCCCCTCCAGACCAAGTGTCCTTGAGCAAGATACTTAACCCCGAATAGCTCCTGAAGGCTGAGCCATCGGGGTGTGAATGAGTATTTAGATTCGATCCTGATGGCACCTTTGTGAATGGGTGAATGCTGCCATGTAGTGTAAAGAGCTTTGAGTGGTTGGAAGACGAGAAGAGCGCTATATAAACGCAAGTCCATTTACCATGTTGTGTTTATCGAGAAGTAAGAATTTACAGTTCCAATAAACTTACAGTGAAATATCTACTTGCTGTTTTTTTTTTGTTTTTAATTTCTCTAATATTTCCCAGATGTGGTTTTAAGTGGTGTGCTGTGAGCTCCACTACAAACCACTGATTTTTAATTTTTTATTGATTGTGGTTGCAATGGGAACAGGGGGCAGCCTTCGAACTTTGGCCAGTCAACAGCAGCCCTCAGTGACGGGCAGGAAATCATCTCTGTGGGAGCAGGAATTAGGCAAACCCTTTCTACATCCCTTAAGTCACAATGTTCATGGAAAGTGTTAAAATGTAATTAATAATTCCTGACAGTGACTGATATATTTGACTTCAGGACATCTCTGACTACATACATGCTGAAAATCAAACATTTTTACTGTATTAATTTAGATATTTCTCAAATTAAAAGTCCCTAGAAGTGTACGATTCAACTTTTAAAACTTTAAAAAAGTTTTAAAAAATCACAATAAATCATAATATTGAATCGCAATACGTAAAAATCTCAATACATATCGAATCAACACCCAAGTATCGTGATAGTATCGAATAGGGAGATAGGTGTATTGTCCCAGCCCTAATTATTACTAGTTGCTGTTTTTTTAAGGCAACTTTATTTATAACAATAAAAAAATAAATACAGTGATCCCATCTCGTCAGATACCGCCGCTTTGTCACACCCTTAGACTCACTAACAAAAATAACACTGAACGATGTGAACAGGGGACATGAACGAACAGCTGATACCTCCTCACAGGATGCTGATTGGTCCGTGCTCTGGCTTGCCCGACACAATCGCATTACTTGAAGCCTGACACGGATATTTCCGTGTGATATGTGATCCCCGGCATCTTGCGTGATCTCGTGACATCGCTAGAATCCAGTTGCTGAGATATGTAAAGAGGCTTCATCAATTTGGAACTGATTGATGAAAATGTCCTCCAGATGGACTCCACTTGTGCCATGTAAAACTAGAGGGTTCCTGTGCTATAAGAAGACAAGCAGAATACTCTTTTTGTAAAAAAAATGATTACATTATGTGCTGAATTTATTACATTATTCAACTTTTTTGTACTTAGTTTATAATGTAATAATGTTCTCATAATGCAATAACTTATTACATTATGCACAAAGCTGTTATTACATTATGCGCTCAAGGTTTTCTTACATTATGTGCTGATTATTACATTATGAGCTTTTATCACATTTAAATTATTAAATTATGCACAGTTATTATGAGTTGCTACAAGCTACTCAGCCAATCAAACCTGTGCATTCCGATAAACATTGGGACTCGCGTCAGCGGGTGAGATGCACACATACGGGAGAGACGAGACAAGAGACAACAGTCGGAGAAATAAGTGGCGTGCTCTTAAAAAGAGAAAACAGAGCTTTTTATCCAGAATGGACAGACTCCCACATGTTCATTCTTCCCACAGGCAGTTCAAAGCCAGTATAGTCTCATATGTTGAGAGACAGTGGCGATAATTAGCGGTAACGTCTTTTTTGAAGTGGAGGCTGGCGTCTTCCATCACCTTGTCCGACCTCAACACGTATAAACTCGCTTTGGCGCTTCACTTCTTCCGCTCTCTTCAGGCTCGTTCCTAGTTCCCTGCTGCCCTCCAGATACAAAAACACACATCCATGCTCATATGCCACACACACTCGCCCGGGAGAGTGTCTCATGCCGGCGGCTTAATGAAATTACAATTAATATTTATACTCGATGTAGGCAATATAATCATTTACTACATCCTACGTAGAACAAGCCGCAATACATAGTATATATTCAATATATCGCCCACCCCTACTTTGACAGTGTCTGACAACAAATAGTGACCATTATAAGCATAAAGGTAGATCTATGGCAGAGCTGTTGTATTGGATTGCAGTAGATTGTACAGGTGAACCTATTAAAATGGCCACTGAGTGCAAACATTTATTCATGGTGCCACTTTTATAATTTATCCCTTGATCACCAGCCCAGTATTCTAGGGCTTTGTATTGGCAAGAATTTGGCGATACGATACGTATCATGATACAGGGGTTACGATTCAATATATAGCGATATATTGTGATACTGTAAGCAAGGTGATATATTGCAATTTTTGAAATCTAATTTTAGGAAAACTGTCATAGTATAAAGAACACACCACCATATGCATAAAATCTGAGTAAAAAAAGTTAACTTTTTTTATGTAATCAGAACAGTGAGATCTGTATTTACATTTATCACAATCTCTGTAAAATCTAATATTATAACACTACCTAAAGAGGGCTCCCACACTGAGAGGGTGCATCTCTTTACTAATTAAATAAAGTATTGACTGAGTTCATCATGTAAACTATTAATACAAATTCGATACAGTATTTTTGAGAATCGATACAGTATCACAAAACATAATATCCCAATATTTGATTTTTTTCTATATTTTCTTACACCCCCTACAGTATTCGCCAGGAATCACGTCTATATTAGACAATTCTGCAGCTCACGATTTAGGTCCAATGGCAACATTCAGTAGCAATACAGAAAGTAGAATGGCCTTAATGTAGCAAGACAGATAGTAGTAAGGGTATGGACATCCAAGGGTGAAACACATTAGACTCATGCATACAGGACTTTGTGTCCTGTCACAGATCTGCAATTTATGTTTGTGCTTACATTTAATAAAAAGGCAATCTTTCCCAAACCTTAACCACACTGTTGCACAGACAGAAAGCGATAATTAAAAACTTTGGCATTGGACGAAAAAAAAAAATATGATTTAACATAATCCTGGATGGTGAGCATGAAAGTTCCTTCTTGACCTTGGAAACAGTAGATTGACAAAAAAAAATCTTAAAGATGCAGTGTGTAGGATTTGGCAGCATCTAGCGGTGAGATTACAGATTGCAACCAACTGAAACTTCTCCCAAGCGTGCCAAGCGTGTAGGAGAACTATGGTGGCCGACGCAAAAGCGTGAAATGTGAATGGCTCTCTCTAGAGTCGGTGTTTAGTTTGTTCGTTCTGAGCTCCTCTAGAAACATGGCGGCCCGCTCCGTGAAGAGGACCCGCTCCGTATTTAGATTTAAACGACTCATTCTAAAGAAAATAAAAAACACAACAATCCTTATTTTCAGGTAATTATACACTAAAGAAAACATACTTATTAATATTATGTTCCATTTCTGCCAATATATCCCCCGAAATGCTACACACTGTGCCTTTAGTTCAAAGTTCACTTACTAGCTTGTGGTTAAAAGCTCCAGAATAAGCTAGTTATAGACCTTGAGTTTTCTCAAACTACTGTGTAGTCTACCTTCAAAGACATTCTGTAAACTGAACTTTTGTTGCCTAATGCTGCTATGAAGTCCTTTTCAAGCAGTATCTTTCCAAGGATCTCACATGCTTATAGTAGATGCTTTATTGCTCTTGCTTCAAAGAGCCAAATGCTAACAGTCACTGACTGTCATAAATGATCCCGTAAAACCCCCGGAGACTAATGGAAATGTTGTTGTTCTGTAAGCTAACAATGCACTTTGATGCTTTTAAGCCATCAGTTAAATGCCATAAGCACTGCATATTTCGTTAACATAGTAGAGAGGATGAACATTACTCAAAATGGTGTTATTTATCATCAGCTGTCCTTTAGTGAACCATAGTCTGCTTTGTTTTTATGGCCGGAAACCGAATCTGTATAGACCCCAGTGCAGTGGCGGACCTAGAGAAATATTGTGGCATGGAGACTTTAAGAGGTGGCAGAAATATATATATATAAATATATATATATATATATATATATGCAAATTGCAAACAACCACATATATGAGTATTTGTTTGGAAAAGCCCCCAAATGAAGATATTTTAACTAAAAAGTGCACTAACTACATTAGTGTGGCACATGAGTAAAGCATTGAATATAAATATCAGAATTGGCATTAGAAATCAATAACTTGTTTAATTTCCAAATATTCTGATAATTTTTCATACTCGCATACATTTATTTTTCATTGAACATAAGTCTATCACCTAGCCTAAAATGTGGCCATAACAGATCGTTAAATTATATGCGTTTTTTTTTTAATTAATCTAAATTATTGCGTAAAAATTGACTCTCTCAGTTACTACGCTTTGAATGAACTGTCTCTGCATTGCTGACCTGTGTGGCTTTTTTGTTTGGTGCTTGGAGCGAGTGGTTTTAGCCTTTTAAATTGTCTTTTAAACTGGGTGCTTTTCTACTAATCTAAAATGTAGTCATGATTGTCTTCAAAATGAGCAGTTTCAGAGATGTTGGTAGCTGCAGGCAATCAGGAGACACCCGCAAACACCGGAGAATATTTGAGTTTAGCCGGGTTTAATCCGTCCCTCACACAATCAAACACGAGTTACTATAAGGCCCACTAAACAAAATACACTTCAACAAAACCATCTGGCCACCACTATCGTCCAATCTGTATTTCAACTAGTGGAAGTTGGCAACGCTACACACACCTTTTAGCAGGAAAAAAGTAGGGGTGGAAAAAAAAAATCGATTCACCTATGTATCGCAATTTTCTTTTTTACGATTTTGAAATAAATTTTTTAATGCCAGAATCAATATATTTGGTTCATTTGAGTGTATGCGGAGGTAGAAGGAAGTTACCGCTTTTATTGTTGTTGTCAGAGTAACGTGACGTCATATCCGTTCCGTATCTGTCAAAAGCAAACGAGAAAGTATAAAACAAAGGGATACTGTATATACAAAATACATATATAGAAATAAGATTGATTGGATTATATTCACCAGAAGTATAAAACATTACATGTCCCTTATAAATTAAAAAGAAAATACCACTAATTTGTGAGGGAAATGTCTTTATTCTTTGATTTTTGGGTTGCTGGAAAAAATGTAATAAATAATTCCTGACACTGACTGATATATTTGACTTCAGGACATCTCTGACTACATACATGCTGAACATCAAACATTCTTTAATGTATTAATTTAGAGATTGTTGGAACCACCACAGCCCCAGTGGTAGAAGTTATGATGCTAATGCTAATTCTTTTGTTTTGAATCAAGTCATGTCGTTGATTTATCCAGAGATCCTCTTGACTTGTGTGTTTGTGTGTGGATCGTGGGGGGGGGGGGCCGGGGGGGGGGGGGGGGGGGGGGGGGGGGGGGGGGGGGGGGGGGGGGGGGG